>JABLTG010000062.1:0-51540 GCA_016618085.1 Neovahlkampfia damariscottae
TAAAATGATTATATATTATTAGAATATATAATTATTATAACTTTAAACCCAATTTAAAAGTCCAAAACTTCTGAACGTAAAGTTACAAACCTCCAAAAAGAATGATTTGCAAACTTCCAAAACAAAGAATTAAGCCAATCAAAGCGCTCCAAACTTCCAATTCGAATGTTTTTATCTTCCAAAATAATGAGTTCAACTCGTAGTTTTAGTTACCCATAATTTTAGACCAACCAAAAAGCAATATAACGGACCAACAAATTTGCAGAAACCAAAATGAAAATTATGGATAACAAAAAGAAAGAAGGTAACTAATATTTTCAAATGACAAAAAACCGCCGAGTTGAGGCGTGAGACGGCATGAAAATGAGTCAGGGGATAACGGGGGATTTGGTCAAAAAAAATGAAAAATCCGCGAAAATGGTCTTTTTTTACTTCCTTGGGGGGTGAAAATAAAAAAAAGTTAAATCGCCGTCCGGACTTTTCACATCTACTACTAATTTTCTATTCAAGTATCATATATACTATTGAAGAATAATATCAGTTTTTGTACTTTTTTATCTTTTTCATAAACAAGCTGACATTGCAAAAACTTTAAAAAGAAGGATTTTTTTTTGAATATTCATGTTGAAAAGGAAAACTGTTGATTTATTTGAAAATCCAAACAGAAATGTCGCATCATCCATTATTTGAACAATTACGGATACCTTTCAAATTATAGATTCAATAAAAATAGAATTTGTATGATTTGATTTCTTAAAAATGAAAGAATTATTTTCATCATTTGAATTCATTAACTCTAAATTATCCGTTAATTTTCAACCGCAAAGTTTCCATTCTAAAAATAACTTTTGGAAATCAACCAATAAAAACCTCCAATCAACTCCAATCAACTTCATCACAAAAAAAACTTCAACTACAACTATGCTCAGATTGTCTGTTGTTTTATTAATCACATTTATGATTACCTTCACACTTGCTGGAAAACCAGTAAAATGGAAAATGTGCGGTGACGAAAAAACACCTTTCCAACAAATTAAAATGGAACATGAACCAGGTAAGAAATAAAACAAAAAACTGAAAATTACAAGAAATCTTAAAACCAGGTATGGACTTTGTTATCAGAGGATGGAGTAAAAACATCTCACCTACACCAATTACAAACGGAATTACTACTTCAAGAACTTTTAAATTTGGAATTGAAGTTAGAATTCAAAGACATAGTATTTGTGATTCAGTTCAAGGAGGATGTCCAGTACAACCAGGTGAAATGTTGAGTGTTAGCAGAAATAATATTCCTTCGTAAAAAGTTTTTATTTTTGACTGTTTTTTAGACATGCTCCAGGTGGTGAATATCTTGTCAAAACAAAAACTTTAGACCGTGATGGAAGAGTTGTTGCTTGTGTAGACTGGTATTTTGAAGTTACAAAATAAAATAAAATAAATATTGTTTTTTAGGGAGAGAATGAATTCAAAAAGAAATGGAGTCAATCTATTCCCAAATCAGTAACAAACTTTACAGAACAAAATTAAATTCTTGTTCCAATGTTTGGAAGATTATTACAATTCTTCTGCAAAAATTGGAAACACAAAAATATGTACGTCTGTTGAACAGGGAATTATTAAAACTTGCAAGAATGTTTGGAAGAAACAAATATCCGATTGAGGTTCTCATTTTAAAAAGAAAAAAAAAAGTTCTTTCAACGAATTTTTCTCAAATAAGAGAAATAAAAATTAGAGAAAGTAGTAGAGGTGAAAAGTCCGGACGGCGATTTAACTTTTTTAATTTTCATCCCCCAAGGAAGTATTGGTAAATTTCTAATCCAATCGTAATTAAATCAAATTTTGGTCGTTGGAAAAAATAGCAAAGTAATCACGTTTGCAATTTTTTAAATATTTTGATAGGAGACAACGGATGTTTTTACAAAAATTTTTGCTGCAAAAAAACACATTTCTTTTATGCAAAAGAAGTTAAAGAATTCAAATTTGATTGTTCTGCAATATTTTACAACATTCATTCAGAAATTGACAACGGATTTAACGTGAAAAATACAGACAAATTTACCTGTATTTTCAGATTATTTTTAGTCAATATACAGGATATTTTTACAGCTTAAATAAATTTTTTTACTTTTCCATATGGCTTATTAACCATTTTTTGCGATTTTTATGGCTTATTTTTACCTTTAAAAATTTATTTAACCTGGAATTTTTAGGCCTATTACAGCTTATTATTTTTTCTTGGAAACTACGGGGGATTTGTCAAAAAAAAATGAAAAATCCGCGAAAATGGTCTTTTTTTACTTCCTTGAAAATAAAAAAAAGTTAAATCGTTGTTCGGACCTTTCGCCTCTACTACTGAGATATGAGTGAATCATCAGTTGAGAGACAGTTAATTGTGGAGAACCGATTTTTTGATAGAAATCAAACTAACAACAAAAAAAAAGTTGATATGAATTTGGAAATGATAATATAGTTTAACATCCGAAATATGTGTTACAAATCTTAGAGTTTCTCTGTGGAACTTCAGTTTTGGTCTTAAATAAACTTTTATTACAGTTTTCATCTTTTTTGACCTATTGTCAAGATTTTTCTGCAGTTCTCTACTAACTTTTCTTCTATTTTTGATTTTCTTTGTTTTTGAAGATATAGTCATGGTTTTTTGTCAATTTTTACCAATAGCCATTTAATTTGTCCACTTTTTTACTTTTCACGAAAATGACTCTTTCAAATTCTTTCTGCATCTACAATATATATGGAACTTCAGTTTTCTTTGAAGTTAAAAATCGTTCAATAAAATCACGAAGTGATTCTATTCAAAACCACAGTTTTCCGATTTCTGAGTGAATGACATATTCAAGAGATGGAATAGAGAAATCTAAAAATAAATTTGAGACTTCATGCCCATTGGTCAGTTTGTTCAAATAATGGGACAACAACAAACACAGCCAAAACTCATTCTCATTGGATTTGGAGGTTGTTCTGCTTCAGGAAAATCTTCTGTATCAAAAATATTATCAAAAGAATTAAACTCACCTTTCCTGCCAATCTGTGGTGATCATTTTTTCAAAAAAGATATTCCACATCATGATGTTTGGAAATTTAACTATGAAACCCCTGAAGCTGTAGATTATGAAACAATAAAAAATGGTATCAAAGCAATCAAAGAGCATTACTCAAAAACGCCTTTTGAAAAATTTGAAAAACAATTGAAACCAAATTCATCAAGGACTATTCCAACACCTCTGGAGTGTCATAAAAAAGATACAGATTCAAAGTACATTTTTATTTTAATTGAGAGTTTTTTACTATATTTCGATCAAGAAATTTGTGATTTAATTGATATTCATTTTTTCATGATTTGTCCGCATGAAGTTGCAAGAGAAAGAAGAATGAAAAGAGATCATTTTTGTCCAGAAAAATGGTTTGATGAAATGGTATGGACAAACTATGAGAAATACAAAGATGTTCAATTATCAAATTCCAATGCAATTGAAATTGATGGAACACAACCAATTGAAGATTCAGTAATTCAGGTAAAAAAAGAAATTGAGAAATATTTGAGTAAATTATGAAATATCTTGAATTTTTCAATAAATCCATCATTATTTTCCAGTATTGGATTAAATTCTGTGAACTTCTCATTCAAAAAAAATTTTGACATTCATCAAGATAAGAACGCATCTTGAAAATATTGAAATTTATTCTTCAATTAATTTTTCTCTTTCACTTGATTCGGTCATTGTTTCTTGTTTTTCTTCAACAGTTTCTTTTGATTGTTCTTTCATTTCAATATTATCATGATCTTCAATTACTTCCATTGATTTGGTATTTTCCTTTTCAATTGTTTCCTCAGAAATTTCTTCTTTTGATTCCTCTTTTTTAATTTCTTCCTTTGATTCATCAAGTAGAAATGCTTCAATCTCTTCTTCTTTTGACATTACAATTGTAGAAAAGATATCATTCACTCTTATTTCTAATTCTAGACATTTTGCTTTAATTTCTTCAGGTGAATGTGGATTTCCATCAAGTTCTTCCTTCAAGAAGATGTAACATTCTTTTACATAATCTTTCAATATCACTTTTTGTTCAACTGATAATAATCGAATCAATTCATCTTCTTCTTTGACTCTTGCAGCGAATGCTAAAATTTGTGTTGGAAGAGTCTCTAGATTCTCATAATCAAAAACTAATTTCTTTCCAAGTTTTCTATTTTCATGAAATTCAAAATTTAAATCAGGAAGATATCTGGTGATTCTTTGATCATTTTTATCCAATGGTTCATGTTTCACTCTTAAAAAGAACGCTAAAATCACATTTCTGAAACTAATAAGCACAAAATAGATAATAACTAAACCTAATGCTAAAAGAATTTCCAAAACAAAATGAGAGATGTAAATGAAATCTTTTGTCATTTTCAAACCAAAATAAACTGCATGGAACACCACAAATATGATCAAATTATAAAACATAATTTTTGAAATTAACCAAGATTCTTCAAATATGCTTGTATAATCAATATCTTTCATTTGTGGATTCAATTTTCTACCAAATACAAAATACATCAAAATTCTATTTGTGGAATATTTCAAAATAAAATATAACAGAACAGCAGGTATTATAATTGGACTTAATAAAGAATAACATAAACCGATACAAATAATCAATAATGTGTATGAATATTCAAGTGGGAAATAAAGTTGAGCAGATTCTGTTGCATCTAATGTTTGTTTTGGTGTTTTAGCCATGAAATAAAAAAACAAAAATTTGAAAAGTGGTCCTAAAATTAATAATGACATGAAACTCTTAAATGTTGCAAATTGTAAAATCAAATTAATAAAAAATGAACCATTTGAAGGAACAAATAATTGACTCAACATTGAATTAAATGAATCAGCAGAACTAAAATATTTGACAACACCATCAACAGAACTTAGTGTCAAAGTTGGAACAATAAAAACTCCTAATATCAAATATGAATACATTCTGAATATAATCATTCGATTGTATTTACTTTTGGTTTTATATTTTGCTAAATTAGTGATAAAAATGACAATGGTTGAAAATAAAGAACTTAAAATAGTAACAAGTAATGTTGGCAAATATTGGAATAATAAATTTCCAAGTTCTCCTGTAAGTGATCTAAGAATAATTACAAAATCACTAACTAGTGGTAATTTGATCAATGTTTCAATTGCTGATAACAATGCAATTGGAGTTGTAAAAAATAAACATACAATGATCATAAATCCATGACCAAGAAATTCTCTGAGATAATCATAAAATTTACGAGTCAAATAATTCTTCCAAAGGATATCACCTGGATCATTTGGTACTGTAACTTTTAATTGAAAATCTGGTTTTTCATCCTGTGATTCTAAATTCTTTTTTGAAACTTGTCTTTTAATCACTTTCAAAATATTTTTTGAATAGGAATCTATACAATGATTACGATCAGCAGCATCTTTAAAAATGATATGTGCTGTTCTTTTTGATTTAAGTTTTGTTTCTTCTCCTGATTTAGCTTTTTCATATTCAATTTGCCATTCTTTTGCTTTTTCTGATAATTCTTTGAATTCATTATCATAGTAGTCAATTGCATCAACAGATTTGAATTTTTTCCAAAGAATTTTCTTTGGTTTTTCGTCATCTAAATAAGCCAAATATTTACTATGATCTAAATTAGATATTGATTTATCTAATTTCTCTTTAATTTTCATTCCTTCAATGAAATCCCATGTTACATCACAACTAATTAATTTATCAGGATACATTTGTTCAAATATATTTTTCAACTCAGAATCTGATAAATCTTTTGGGAGACCATAAACTTTTACTGAATAAGCACGCTCTGTTAAATCATCTGTTTTGAAATAAAATATTAATGAAAAGTATTTGAAAGTTGCAAATCCAAAAACAAAAACAAAGAAATAGGTCAAGGCAACATGAAAATAAAGTTTCCAAGGAGTTTCAAGAACCATTGAAGCTGTAGTTTTGAAAATGAAAGATTCTTCTTGAGTCACATTAATACCATTCACTTGATATGCTAAACTAGGTGGAACTGAACCAGTTAAATGTAATGGAAATAAAATAGCACTTGCTACGAATCCACATACAAAAAAAGCAAACAACAGTTCTTTCAAAAATAATGAATAAACAGTGGCTTCTTTTCCATAAGTTTTAACCATTCTTTGAAATTCTTTTTTACTTTCTGTAGGACAACATGGACTACAAGCAAACATAGAATTCAATAAAATGAAAAAAATTTCCTTAATGGTGGTGAAAATACTCTGTTTTTGTGGAAATATTGGTGGTGATAATACTTTTCCATAATGTATGTATTCCATATCTCTTGTAATTCTTCGTTCTAATCTTTTCTTTTCTTTTACATTGAATAGTGGAAGATGTATGATAAAACCAACGAAAATTAAAAACATTATTGCACACAAAAAAGCATTGATGTACAAAGTTGTCAATATCCCACCTGATGGTACTGCTATCAGTTGTGTAACATTTGTGAGATCAACTAAAACGTTTTGTTGCAATAGTGCTGCCTCATACATTGGAGTGTTTCGATTTTGATCCTATTGGCTGCCCTTAAATAAGGAATTTCTACTTTCCTAAATCATCCAATTTGCAAACTTAATGAATTCCTTCACATTTTTTCAAAGAGAAGACGACGCCTATATGGAAGAAAATATACCAGCACCAAAAATTCAAAAAACGGAAGAGGAATGGAAAAAACAATTAGACAAACAAGAATTTGATGTTTGTAGATTGAAAAACACGGAAGAACCTTTCTTGGACAATTCATTATTTTATTGTGAAAAAGATGGTTATTACACTTGCAAATGCTGTAATTCTGAATTATTTATTTCACAAAATAAATTCAAATCAACTTCTGGATGGCCTTCATTTTCAAAACCTGCTTCAAAAAACTCTATTCATTTAGTGAGAGATATTTGGCAAACAGAAGTAATTTGTTCAAGTTGCCATAGTCACCTTGGGTACTTGTTTAATTTTAACATTTTTTTCAAGTCATGTTTTTTATCAACAAGAAGAATCACCAAATGGAAAAAGATTTTGTATAAACTCAACAAGTCTTCATTTTAGAGAAATCAAAAAATAGTCAAAATGTTGAATTTTTAATTCATTTTCACATTTGATCTTCAACAACAAGATTATTGATTTCTTGAGCTAAAAGTACACTCCAATCAATGTGCACAATAATTTAGAAGTCTTGTACCCATCAATTTTAATTAAAAATCAGTCAGAAGAGAAAACCTTTTTTCTTTTTTTTTCCCACCAATCAAATTTCTTCCCACTTAAATTGTTCATCATCACCAACGAATGTTTGAGATAAAGTCAAAGTATATTATATTCAACTAACCAAATTCAGGAATCCGAAACAGTTTTTATCCAAACCTACAAAAACAGAATCAGAAAAACTTACAAGAAATATTCCAGAACCAAAATTTGCAAAACGATTTTTTATTAAAGAAAAAAGTTTCAGTCAGCAATTTTCGAAATTATATTTCTGTCGTATAGTAGAAATGAAGCCTTTAATCAAGAAAACAATTCAAAAAAAAAATAAAAACAGTAAAAAAAAAGAAATTTTTTTTTACTCCTTCAAGCCAAAATTTTGAAGAGTATCCTTGATGTCAAAGCAAATGAAGAATGTTATATCATAGGAACTTTATTTAAAGAAATGAAATTAAAACCAAATATTTTAGAAGAATATGAAAAAGATGTGTGAACAATTTTAGTTTTTTTTAAAAATTTCAACATAGTTTAAAATGAATTCTTCACAAGATGTAATCACCAGTTTTTTATCAGATGATGATTTTTTAATATTAGAAGATGAATTTGGAAGAGTTACATTAAAAGCTGAAAAAGAACAAATTGATGAACTCATCTCAGGTATACATTCATTTTATTTTTGACAAAGAATCATTAAAGGTGTAATTGTTGGAATTTTCGGTTTTTTAGATGAAAATGGTGAATTTGTGATCAAAAATTTTCAATTTGCAGAAATACAACCACAAAAATCTATCAAACCAAAAATTGGTAACACCATTATTTCTATTGAAATTTCTTAATCAGAGAACGATGTATTTGTTGGATTTTTAAGTGGTATAGATGTTGGATCACCTGATACAATGTCTTATAAAATTCAATTGCTTGTTGATTATCTATCTGGAAATATTGGAACAACAGACGAAATGAAATTCATTTCAAAAATTTCTCAAATTATTATTGCTGGAAATTCAATCTATCCACCTGGAAAAAAAGATTTTCGTGAATTTGATGTCAGAGGAGTAAGTTTAAATCTCAAATTAATCAATTAGAGTTTAAAAGCAACAAAACTTGAATCTGTTTCCAATGAATTGGATTTATTGGATGAATGGTTACTTCAATTATCTTCTTCATTGTACGTTGATGTGATGCCTGGTGAAAAAGATCCAAGTAATCCTTCAATTCCTCAACAACCACTTCATCATTGTTTATTCACAAAATCATCTTCAAAATCATCATTTCGTTTAGTAACAAACCCACATGATGTCTCAATTGAAGGAGTGAAGTAAATTTCATTTTCTCATTTATTTTTTAGTTTATTAGGAATTTCAGGACAAAATGTTGATGATATCAAAAGATACTCAACAAAAGCGTCAACATTGGAGATCATGGAAGACACTTTGAAATGGGCTCATTTATGTCCAACTGCTCCTGATACATTAGATTGTTATCCATTTTTTGAAAACGATCCATTTATTTTAAAAAATTCACCGCATATTTATTTTGTTGGAAATCAAGATAAATTTGAAACAAAAATGATTTCTATTCCAGAGAGCAATGAAAAGATTAGATTAATTTCAATTCCAAAATTCTCTACAACTTTTGAATTGGTACTTGTGAATCTCAAAAACTTGGAAACACATTCAATTAAATTTGATTAAATAAATTTTAATTTTTAATATTCCTGAGAAACTCTTCTTTTTCTTTTTCATATTTTTCAATATTCTCTTGTGAATTTTTGTATTCAAAGTAAGTAATGAAACTGTTGAAAATTTCAAGACTCAATGCAATTTTTTTGTCTTTCATTTCATTGAGTAATTTGACAGCGTTATCTAGATTATCATTTTCAAGGTTATATTGAATGATAACTTTGTAAACGATATGATCAAGAGGAATATTTTTCTCTTTCATTTCATTGAATAATTCTTCTGCTTCTTTTGGTTTCTCATTTTCTAATAAACCATGAATCAATGTTGTATAGCTTATTTTATCAATTTTAACTTTATCTTTTTGTTCTTTAAAATACTTCAATGCAGATTCAACTTTTTTTCCGAGACATAATTTACTCAAAAATACATTGAATGCTACTGTAGTTGGAATGACTTCTTTTTGAACCATTTCTTGATAGAAAGTTTCTGCTTTATCATAAATTTTTGAAGTTGAACAACCTGATATCATTATTCCATAAACAAATCCATCAATTGGTAGATTTTTGATTTTCAAAATTTCAAAAATTTCAATAGCACGTTTAAAATCTTCATTTGCAAAATATCCACTTATCAATGATGTATATATCTCAATGGTTGGTTCGAAACCAAATCGTTCTAATTCGTTTAAGAAATTAGAAGCAGCAACCATTCTTTTGGCATTCTTTAATGATTTTATGATGAATGTTAGAGTTGCAATATTTGGTTTTACATGATCAACATCAACCATTTCAGTGTAAAATTTTTTCATTTCATCAATTTGTCCTAATTTAGGCAAAATTTAAATTTTTCTTTTTTTTACCTGCTTTTCCTAATGCTACAATTATATTAACATAATCAATTGTTTCATAAACAATATTTCCTTTCATTTCTTGAAATACATTCAGAGCTAAATCGACTTGTGAATTTTTACAATATCCATGTATCAAATGTCCAACTGTTTTTCTTGTTATTGGAAGATTTTTGTCAACCATTTCATGTAATATCTCGTCTGCATATTGATCAAATTTGTTTGTTGATTTAGCACATGAAATAAGCATATTATATTCATTTGTTGTCAATTTCATTTTCTTTTCTCTGTAAAATTTTCTTAATTCATTGAATTTGCCATCATGAGCCAAACTACCAATATGCTGAAAATTTGAGACATAGGAATTGTGAATGAATTTGTTTAACTTGTAGGTTGTTCCAAAGAAATTTTTGTGAAGCATCGATGGAAATGATTGGACAAAAAAAACAAACAAATTGAGGGATATTTATTTCAAAGTAACAAAAGATAAAATAGAAAATTTCACTCAATTTTGAATTGTTTTATCTATTTCACCAATTTTCTATTTTTGATGAAAATTTCTTCAAAGTTAATTTTCACCAAATTTGAATTTCAAGTTTGTCAGTTTTTCCAAATTGAGAAATTTTGTGAAAAACTGAGAAGACATCATTCTTCTTTTTTTCAACTCTTTCTGAATCATTATCAAACACTCTCGATGCTTTTTTCGTTTTTCATCTTTCATATCAATAAAAGTGAAAGAATTCTCCCTGAATTCCATCTCTTCAACATTGGATGCAAGGATAAAATGCCAACATTCCTCAATATCTACAGATTTAAAACCTGATGGTTAGAAATGATCTGAATATTACCAAGTCTTATTTTCTTAAGGTATTTATTTCCTGATAGAGAATCAAAGAGTTGTTTGATTAAAATATCATAAGGTTCATGAAATCCTTGAACTGATAATTCCTGAATATTTGATAAATTTATTGAATCAAATAGTTTTTTGAAAATATCCTTTGATACTTCTTTCTCGAACCTGTTTAAAGATAAAGAAATCAATTTTTTTTTTTTCTGAATCAATTTGATTAAATTATCTAAGATGTCCTTATTTGATATGTTTGAAACATTTATAGATAAATTTTCAATTGAAGTATTTTGTTGTAGGTTTTTCAATAAAATATCATATTTTCCAGCATATCCTATGTTCAATGATTTAAGAGTTTTGTTTTTACAAATCATCTCAAAATTATCTGAATCACAACTTCTAATGATTAAATACTCCAATGAATTTTTGGATAATATTCCATCCAGTAAGTTTGGTAAAATTGAAGTACAAGAAAATTTCCGTAAACTATCAGATTCAAATTCGAAATCTGATTCAAACAACAAAAACAACTCTTCTATTTTTCGATTTTCATTGAAAAATATTTTCAAAACTTCAGAGCTGTGATCATTTTCTTCAACAGAACAACTTAATTTTTTGATGATTTTATGATTTCTTAGATATTCTAAAAGCAAATGATTTCCCTCTGGATGATAAAAAGTTAAAGAATCAAAAGACGTTTTCTTTCCAAGTTCTTCAAAAAAACCATCAAAAATTTTTGTGTCCATTTTCTTTTCTGAATTATTGCGAATAAGAGAACTTCTAAATGCAAAAGATTTTAACCCTTTGATTTTAAACACATGGCATAGTTTTGTCTCATGATTTTCAAAACTTCCAAAATCAAAATTAATTTCCTTCAAAGTCAGATGATCACTTAATTCTTTTAATATTTCAAAATTATCAATAAAAACTGTATTGACGTTAGAAGAATAAAATTACATACTGCACCTGTGAAAATATAATTTTTCAATTGTATTGTTTTTTGATAATGCCTGACATAAGTGTGAAAAAGATCCATCGTCAAAAGTTATACTGCTAATTGTAATTTCTGTTGTTGAGGTGGTTTTTGAAATAAAATTGAAAAAGTAATCATAATAGATTAAATTTCCACGTTTCAAATATTCATGTGAAGTTAATTCACCTTTGTATGTTATTTTTTTGATCTTTCTTTGAAGTAATTTTGTGAAGAAATATTTTGAATTGGTTGGTTGAGTTTTTGTTTTTTCTCCAACAAGTATGACTTCTTCGTGATGGAGATCAATATAATCGTTTAATTCTTTTTTTTCTCCTTCATTATCACCAAATTCATAATTATAGTTTCCCATGACGTGTGACAGGACTAGAGTTTGGAATGAACAAACAAACAAACAAAACAAACAAACAAACAGGATATTTCACCAATCAAATCACTTTATTTTTTCACTTTTGAAAATGAAGGAAGGAAGATCTGTTGTTTATAGAGTTTGAAATGAAAAACAAATAAAAGAAACAAATAAAAGAAAAAAACAAACAAATATGAATAAGTTATTTGACCAATTAAACAACTTTATTTTTTTCAATTGTAAAATGAAAGATGGAAGAAGTGTTGTTTGGAATTATATGACTCATGATAAGTTAACACACATTACTAGCTGTAATCATTGTGATTGGACCTATGATTTTAACCAAGGCAAGAATGCAACTAAAGTGGCTACTACAATTTTAATTAGACACTTACATAAACAACATCCTTCTATTAAGATTATTGATGTTATAACACCTCAAATTGATTATCAAAATGGACAGGTTTAGACTTCTCAAATATTGAAAAAGCAAAATCTAAGAGCTTTAAAAATAATAGTCGTTCAAATGAAACCATGGTGTTTTATTCAAAATTCTGAATTTCAAAACTATTCTAAAGGCTTAGATGAATCTTATTCTATTTCGGATGATAAAAAAATTCGAGTTATTGCTGAAGAAGTAGGAAAAAAAGTAAAAATATTCATAAAGTGTTTTAAAGAATTCAAAATGAATTTGCATCACAATTGATGGCTAGTTATCTAAAAATACTGAATATTACTTGAATTTTTATGCATATTATTTAGAAGAATATTTGAAAGTTTGCAAAATAGGATTATCTATTGAATATATTTCAAATGTGAAAATTGATGTAAAAATATTAGAAAAAACATTCAAAAAAATTTAAATAGAATTTGAATTTTCTGATCAACTATTTCTTACAACTGATGGTGAAAGTGAAATTGTAAATTTAGTAAACTTATGGAAAACACTCGTATTTGGTGTATATTACATAAAATAAACTTATCTATTCTTGAAGGAGTAGAAAACAATATGGATTTAATTAAAAAACTTTAAATTATTGTAAAATTGTTCAAATTTGGTAAAGGAAAAAGAAATAAAGATCAATTTGGTGGAAAATCATAGAAATTATATATTAAAACTAGATGGAGATCAGTTGAAAATATGTTAGATTGATAACAAAAATATTTTATCAAAAGCTTTAACTACTTTAGAAAAGAACAGTACCAAAAAAGTGAAAGATAAAAGTTTTATTTCGTTTTGGTATCCATTCAATTTCTTTATCTTTATTACTTGAATGAATTGTTTATCAATTTTTAATTTCTATGATACATACTCAAGTGAATAACCAATATATTTTACTTCCAAAACTACCTTTTTGTAATTCCTTAGACATCTTTCAGGAAACCACGACTTCTTTACTTAAAATTCTTTGAATTTTTGTCCAATTTTTTTATTCAAAAAGCTTTTTGACTTCATTTTGAACCTCCACATTTTCTTTTCCTTTTCCTCTTCTTTTTTAACTTTGAATTTAACCAATCAAATCACCCGAATTTTCCAACTAAAAAAAAACTTGAAACCAACATGTTTAATTCGTTCGGTGGTAGTGGTGGATTTGGAGGTAGTTCTGGATTTGGAAATTCTCAACAACAACAACAACAAGGTTCTTCTGGATTTGGATTTGGAGGAAATACTCAACAACAAAGTTCAGGATTTGGATCATCCAGTGGTGGATTTGGTGGTTCAACAGGATTTGGATCATCTTCTACTGGAAGTGGATTTGGAAGTTCATCTACAGGAGGAATGTTCGGAAGTTCATCAACTGGAGGAAGTAGTGGATTTGGAGATCAAAGCTCCAGTGGATTTGGAAGCTCAACAACAGGATTTGGTACTGGTAGTGGATCAAGTGGCTTCGGTAGTTCAACAGGATTTGGAGGAAGTACATCTGGATCTGGATTTGGTGGAAATACTTCTGGATTTGGTGGTCAACAACAAAGTTCAACAGGTGGATTTGGTTCTTCAGGATTTGGTAGTGGTTCATCCACAGGATTTGGAGGAAGTACATCTGGATCTGGATTCGGTGGTGGAAATACTTCAGGATTTGGTGGTCAACAACAAAGCACTGGTGGAATGTTTGGAAGTTCTTCAACATTAGGTTCTGGTTTTGGTAAGGAAAATAATACCTCAACATCAACAGGATTTGGTGGTCAAAACAATTCATTTTCAGGCGGAAGTTCATCAACTGCTGGTTCAGGATTTGGTAGTTCATTAAGTACCTCTTTCTCTGGACTTGGAGGTTCATCAACATCTGGATTTGGCCAACAAAAAACTGATACTGGCTCTGGTTTTGGTAAGCAAAATAATTCCTCAACATCAACAGGATTTGGTGGTACCAGCAGTTTTGGTGGAGGATTAAATACTTCTGGAAGTGGATTCAGCTCAGGATTTTCTTCTGGAATGGGTGGTGGTGGTGCTCCAAAGTTTGAAGCTGTCAGAGAAGAACAAAAAACAAAACAAGGTCAAACATCTGTATCAAATTATCAATCAATTACAAGACAAGATTTTTATAAAAATTATTCTTTTGAAGAATTAGCATGGGAATTCATAAAAACTGGAGGAAACCCAAATTATCAAGGATCAACAGGTGGTAGTGGAGGTTTAAATACAAGTGGATTTAATTTAGGTGGTTCAACAGGAGGTGGTTTAAATACAAGTGGTTCAGGATTTAATTTAGGTGGTACCAGTTCAACATTTGGAAATGCTGCTTCTACTGGTTTTAATCTTGGTGGAAGTACTGGAGGTGGCTCAAATACTGCTGGATCTGGTTTTAATCTTGGCGGATCTACAGGAACAGGAGGAACAAGCACATCTTTTAATTTTGGATCGACTGGAGGAAGTACAGGTGGTACAACAGGTGGATCTGGTTTTAATTTTGGATCTGGTGGAACAACTGGAGGAAGTACAGGATCAAGTGCATTTAACCTTGGAGGAAGTACAGGAGGAACAAGTACATCTTTTAATTTTGGAACAACTGGTGGTGGTTCTGGAGGAACAACAGGTGGCTCTAGTTTTAATTTTGGAACTGGTGGATCAACTGGAGGATCATCGAGTGGATTTAATCTTGGTGGTGGTACAACAGGCGGAACTAGTGGATTTAACTTTGGACAAACAAGTAGCACTGGCACAAGTGCAACTGGAGGATCAACATTTAACCTTGGTGGCACAGGTGGTGCATCAACAGCAGGTTCTGGATTTAATTTTGGAGGTAGTTCAGCAGGAAATGGAAAACTTGACACAGGTTCATCAAACTTTAATTTAGGAAACTCACTAGGAGGAAGTAGTAGCTTTAATTTTTCATCAGGTTCAACTGGTATTGCAGGAAACGTAAAAGTACCAGAAATTAACGTTAATCCTTATGGAACAAATGAATTATTTTCAGCTGAATTCAAAGAAACTGCTGATACAGAAAAACAACTTGAAACAAAACAAACATCACCTTTCAAAGGTACTCCAAAACCTCCAACACATGTTCGTCCAAGAACTGGAACAAAAAGAGATGCTCAAATGCCTTTGAAAGACAGACTTTCACTTTTCCATGATGTTGAAAAAGAATCAATCAATACAACAGTATTTTCTACAAAAAATGACATAAAAACTTTAACAATTTTTGACGATGATGAAGAACCTGAAAAAACGGTAGATTTCAATACATCAAATGTATCCGAACAATTAGATTTATCAAAAGATTTTGACATCAACAATTCATCAATTTTAGATAGAGAAGAATTCACAAAATCACCAAGAAAAGATGTTATACCATTTTTACCAAAACTCACTAAATTGGGTTACTACACAATTCCATCAATGGAAGACATTCAAACAAAGTCACTTCCAGAACTCCGTAACATTAAGGATTTTGTTGTTGGATGCGAAAATTTGGGAAGTGTTACATTTTTGGGTATTACAGATGTTACAAAACTTGATCTGGACCAACTGGTTATATTTGAAAATAAATCAGTTGAAGTTTATCCAGACGAAGTTGAAGATCAAAAACCAGAACCTGGCACTGTCAATGGATTAAATAAACCAAGTATAATTACACTTTGTGAAGTTTATAAAAAGAAAAAAAATAATGATGAAAAATTTTTAAGAAAATTACATAATGCTTGTGTTGAAAATGGATCCACTTTTGTTGATTATAACAAAGAAACTGGTGAATTTGTTTTCAAAGTTGAACATTTTACAAGATATGGACTTGATGATTCAGATGATTCAGATGAAGGAGAAGATATCGTAAAAAGAGTACCAGAAAAAAGAAAAGTCATTAGTTCAACACCAACACCAAAACCTTTCACTCCAAAAGCATTTACACCAAAAGGAGAACCAAAATTTCAACCTTTTACAAAACAAAAACTTGTTGTTATTTCAGATGAGGAAGAATCAGATGAAGACCAAGAAGTAAAGCAACCTTCAGATGAAGATGATGAAATATCTCTTGATGATATGTACGAAGATTATGATGAAGAAACCCCAATCACAGAAAATTTTCATCCAGAATCTCCTGAAATTCCAACACAATCTCATGGTTATTTTCCAGAACAACTTGGATTAAATCCTTCAAAAATTATGGAAATGAAAGGAAATTTTTTTGCAGAAGAAAATTCAGAAGAAGAATCAGAGGAATCAGAAGATGAAGAATATGCTCAAAAACCTTCATTCCAAGCTATTAGAAGTTTTGGAAGACCAACAATTAAACATCCAAAAGAATATAGTTCCAAAATGGAAAAGGATTATTCATATGAAACAGAATTATTTAAGCCTTCATATTCTGTAGTTCCTCTTCAACATCAAACTATTGAAGAAACAGAAAAAGAGTACTTAATTCCAGAAGAACAAAAATCATCAACATTTCAAAAAATGACACCAAACAACATGATGATATCTAATGCAAGATCATTTAGAGTTTGTTTTACACCCAGTGGAAAAATCATTCGCTTCAATAAATCAGAATCAATTTCCAAATTAGAATATTCGAAGGTCATTGGTGAAAAATTGGATAAATCCACAGCAGATCAACTTTATTTAAGAAATTTAAAAACAAGTTTACAAAATAGTATCAACAAAAAAAGTGAAAATGAAGTTCCTTATATTGAACTCAGGAAGGATCCAAAATCAATCACCAAAACTATAGACGAATTCATTTCCAATTATTCATTTACTTCACCAAATTTATATTCTTTTGAAAATTATCAAAAATCTACATTTGAACTTTTAAAAGCATTATTTTCAGAAAATGAAATCTCAGATGGAGATACATATGCAAATGAGATTTCAAGACGAAGACGTCTGAGTGATTGGTTGATGAAAATTGTTTCATTACCTACTGAAGAATCAAAATCCGATCTTGAACAAATATATCAAAAACTTATCAGATATCAAATCAATGATGCAATTAAAATAGCATTTTCCACGAACAATTATTATCTTGCTATTATTTTATCTCAAATATCTTCAAATACTTCATACAAATCAGATCTTCAAAAACAAATGGATCTCTGGAAAAAGGATAACACAGAAATTCATCCACAACTTGAAAAAATATATTCATTGCTATCAGGAAATGTTACAAATTGTACATTGGATTGGAAAAGAAATTTTGGTTTACATTTATGGTATCTTCATTCAAATTCATCTACAATCTCAGATTCTGTAAAAAGTTACATAAACTACATACAAAAAGGGAATGCCATCTTTCCAACAAATGGATCAAAAGTTTATGAAGATACATGGTTTCATATTTTAAAGTTATATTCAGGAGAAACTAAAGAAACAATTGGTGAAGCATTGAACCCATTGAATCATACAAAAGACATTTTAGAATACAGATTATCATGGCATTTATTACAATTGTTCAAAACGTTCCAAGGAATTACTGTTGGAGAAAATATTGAAAATCTAATTTCAATGAATTTTTCAGATCAATTAGAAAGAAATGGTTTATGGGAATGGTCAATATTTGTTGTTCTTCATATTAAAAATGAGGACACAAGAGAAAAAGCAGTGAAGAATATTTTGTCCAGAAATATTGAAAAGATAACACTTAGTATAGAATCCTTCTTAATGGAATTAAAGATTCCTGTTTTGTGGGTTTATCAAGCAAAAGCGCTTCATGCAGCTTATACAAATGACTTTCAAACACAATTTGATATTTATTTAGAATGTGGTTGCAAACCTTATCTTGAAAAAGCACATACATTGTTCATGAATGAACTTGCTCCAAGATTATTAATAGATGAACAGCATAAAGATATCATGGATATGCTTGAAAAACTTCAAATGGTCAAAGATCAACTACATAACTGGGCTATTCGTGGAGATGTTTACCTGAAGTATTATGGAATCACAGAGAAAATCAACGAATTTATAGAAAAAATATCACAGTTTGATTTTGTTACAAGTGAAATTGAGGAAACAATTCAACAAATTGAATCTGAATTATTTGATATTTCAGATAGTCTGAGAGCTTGGGTAGAAAATATCAAAGAAGGAGAAGAAAATTCATTGAAAGCAGTTTGTATTTCTCAAATGGCAACTGCTACTGCTAAAAATTCATGTGTTATTGAAGAAATAGGGGGTAGATTTTTCAATGATTCTCCTGAAAGTATTAATTTGTGTGTTACAAAAAATATGAATCCAATTGTGAGTTCATGTTCAAAAGTAGAAATTTGCAATGAATTAATCTTCCAAAATCTTAAAATGATATCTGATTCAAATTCAATATTGTAAAAATTCAATTAAATAAAAATTTCTTGTTGTTAAAATTTATCCAATCAACTTCAAATCTCTATTCTGAAAATGAAAAATTGTTGGCCTATAAAAGAGATGATTTTTTCTTCATTCTCAGTTGAATTAAACTGAGAAAGAGATGGAATATCTAAAATGTAAGATGAATTAACTTTTAAACCATCAGATTACGAGTACGATGGAGAAAGTGATGATGATTATTATGTGGAACCAAGTTCAGTCCAATTTTCTGATGTGAAATTATCTAAGTTATTTCAAAAACAAGAAAAAAAGAAAAGAATGAAAAAAACCATACCAAAATTGTCATCAATTTTATATGAAAAAATACCGGAAGAAGCTTCAAAAATTGAAATAAAAAATACAAAAATTAAAATTGATGTAAACTTCAATTTGATACCATCAATGGATACAGTTTTTCAAGATTTAGTTGATGGTGAGCCTGATTCATTGGAACGTACAAACTTTGCTTTTCAGAAAGATAAAGATGAAATTTTTATTCATGGTGGCATTAGAAACGGAGAAGAATTGAATGATTTAAGATCTTACAATATTTTTGAAAAACAATGGTATAATTACAAATTTAAGCATGAAAGTGATGAAAATTATTCACCAAAGATGTCAAATCATCATATGTTTATTGTTAACAATTCACTTTTTTTGTTAAATGGAACTTCAATTTATTTTCAATTAGATGATTACAAAACTTCTAATAGATGTTGGAATAAGAAAAAAATTTCAGGTTTCAACAATGTGAACTTTTCTTCTTACGTTTCACAATTCAATAACAGCTTTCTCAGTTTTAAATTTTTTCAACACAAAATGACAATCAGTAGCTTTTATTATGTCCCACCTTCAAATTTAATTCAATATTCTGATTGTTCTACTGTTGAATCAAAAAAATTGTTTCCGTCAAAAATGGGTGCTGTCACAATTGGCCCAAATGTTTATTTTTTTGGTGGACAATATCCAGATGGAAGATTATCCAATGATTTATTCAGATATAATATGAAAAACAAATGTTTTAAAGAATTAGAAATAGATTACAAACCACCAGCATTACATTCCACTTCATTATTTTCATTGGACTATGATCAGCAACTATTTGTTTCAGGAGGTATTTTGGAATCAGGAAAAATTTCAAAAGAAATATATCAATTTGACATATACAAAAATGAATGGAAAATAATACAAATGAATGGAAATCAACCAGTTTTTGGACATAAAATACTTGCAGGCTCTTCGGTTCCAGGTGAATCATCTTCATTTATTTTTCTTGGAGGAATCTCAGAAAACAATATTTTTTGTGACAATATGTTATTAAGGAACATTATGAAATGTTCTGATACAGATAGTCAAATTGAATACATGGAACATATCCAAAATGATGAAGATTTTCATGATGTGGGATTTGTCACAGACTATTGGGAGGATGATCCAATTTTTGGAAACAGAATTTTCTTATCAAAGAGATGTTCTTATTTCAACAAACTTATCAAACAAAATGGTGATAGTGACAGAATTTCAATTCATGACTGCAGTAGGGAAACATTAGAGTATTATATCACTTTTCTATACACTGGAAAAATCATAATGAATGAAATTATCAACAGAAAAGAGTTTTTAAATATACTTTATGAATCAAACAACAAAGAACTTTTTGTAAATATTTTCAATTGTGAAAATTCAATTGAAATTTCTTCGTCAATTTATAGAAAATTGAAAAATGATTTAGTTTCGTATTTTGGTGAAATTTCTTCATCGGATTTTCAATTAAAAACTACTGATTCAACTGAAACATTCTATGTTCATAAAATGATTTTATCAAGATCCACTTTTTTCAAAAAATTTTTCAGACACAAAATGATTGAATATAAAGAAAAAAAAATGAAACTTATCAACATAACACAAGAAACATTGAAAATTGTATTACATTATTTATATTTCAACGAAGTAATTGATATTCCAGTTCATGTTGCAATGGATTTATTATCAAATTCTTTATTGTTTGAATTGGACAATTTAGTCGAAAAATCTGAAAAAATAGTTGCTGAAAATATTGATGAAGAGAATATATTCGATTTAATATCAATCGCAGAAGTTTATGATTTGAGAAAATTGATAAACAAATGCAATATGTATTGCTGTAAAAACTATGATCAATTAGATTCCTCTAAAATATCGAATTCATTGAAATTGACTTACTGTAGTTATTTTAAATTAAAAACAAAAGTGAAAGCTAAAAGAATCATAGAATAAAAATAAGAATAAAAATTCTTTATTTCCCAATTTGAAGAAATTGTGCGTTGGTATTTTTATTTAGGTGTAAAAAAATTAGCAGTATCAACACAGTTGTCAAGTAAGTCTGACTTAAATTTTGAAGCATCAGCAAAATTTTGAATCTGTACTGCGATTCCATTTTGAAAGAAGATACAAGTCTTATGTTTTGTAACATTTGACTTATTTGAGAAAAGTTCATAATTAATTTCTTCATAAATAAACCGATTAGAATTCATTTTTGGACCGTGTGTGAGGTTTTGTGTTGTCCATTGTTTGGAGATGTTTTGAAGATTCTTTATATCTAATTTTTGTTAAATAATAGAGTTGTTACTGTAATCTAAAAATCCTTGAAAATCTAAATGTACTGAAGGATCTATGGTTTCACAAGTGATTAAACCAACAGGTTCTCCCAGCTGTGGATTGGAGTCTGGTGGAACACAACGCATTCGGAGGATTTTTTCTTGTAGATTTGGATGTAAAAAAAAACTTGAAGGAAATTGTAAATCAATTCCAAAATCTTCGGAGTTGTAGTGTTGGGTATTGGACATGGTTTTACTTCAAAATTGAACGATTGGACAAAGAAAAATCGGAGATAAATAAAGTCAAATGAAATTACTCTCTTGTTTGAGGGTTTTTTTTTGAAATGAAAATCACACAGCCATTTTGAGCATGACAGTTTAGGAAGGTAGAAGTACTTGATCTGACAATTCTTGATACCATCCCAATAAATCGATTGAATGCCTAATAACAAAGATAAACCATAGGTACAATTCTAAATTTGAGTTTTCAACGATTAACAAAGTATATAGGAGTTTTTCTTTTTTTTTTCAATTTTCATTGGCCGATTTCATTTCCAATTTGTAACAGTTTCTAACTCAAAAAAAAAATCATGACTGAACGAGTTGAAAAGAAAGGCTACATGTTCAAGAAAGGAGAGATAAACAAAAGTAGTTTCAAAAAAAGATGGATGGTGCTTAAAAATGGATGTTTAAATTACTACGAAGTTAATGACAAAAGTGATGAAAATAAACTAAAAGGATCTATTGATTTAAGTGACTTAAAAGAAGTTACTTTTGATAAATATGGAAAAGAAATCAAAGTAAATGGCTCAGGTTATTTCTTGTTGGAAATTGAAACACACAGCAACTCAAGAAAATTTCAACTTTATTTGACAAAAAAAAAAGATGGAATTGACTGGCAGGAAGCAATTCTAAAATCAAGTCGTGAATCAGGACAGTTAGATTTTAACTCTTTCAAAATGCAAGTCCCAGAAACTAAATCAAAATCAGGTCCAAACTCACCTTCTGGAGGTCTAAAAAGAAGTGATTCTAGTTTTTCCCAATTTATGGGTAAATTTAGTTCTTCTGGAAAGAAAGAAAGAAGAGCCACTACAGTTGGTAGTTTTTTAGGAGCGAATAATAAAATAAAAAGACAAGGGTCAAGTTTAGCATTCACAAAAGAGTAAAATCAAAAGTTTATATTTAACAATTTAAAAGAGTGGAACAAGAAGAAGAAGATACTTTACGAGCTAAAAAGATGGCCGATGCATTTATTTTGAAATTGGATAAAGATGGAGACGGCAAAATCACATTTGAAGAATTTGGAACTGTTATGAAAAAATATTTAGGTACAGATGACCAAATTAGATTTTACTGGAGAAAACTATTAAATGGAGCTCCACTTGATAAAGAAGTAACTTTTAACAAAAAAATTTTTTTAACTTCTAAAGATTGATGCTGATGAATTTTTAGAATATTTAATGAATCCTAAAGATCCAACTCCTGTTCAAGAAGCAACATGGTGGTTTCTTTCTTTTGATCCAGAACGTTATGGTAAATTAAGTAGAGAAAGTATTGCTGATATGTCCGCTTACATTGATTGGTTGCCTGAATTTGAAACAAAAGAATCATTATATGAATTTTTTGATTGTGCTGATAAAGATACTATTGGATTAAAAGAATTTGTAACAGCATATAAAGAACAATATCATGTCAATTTAGATAAAATCAATAAAAACAAAAATATGGGCTCTACAGGCATTGGTTTTAATAAGATTATTTCAAATACAACAAAATTTGTAAATTTAATATCAATGGATGAAAAAGATACAAATCATCAAATGATTAATGAACGATGGAATGAAACAAGATCATCTGAAATTCTTTCTTTAATTCAAAAGAATATGCATACATTGCCATCAGAATGGACAACAAAATTTGTTCAAACTTATGGTATGAAGATTATAGCAGATGCAATTTCATCATCAAATGTATTATCGCATTATCAAACAACTGAAGATTTGAAAAAACAAGAATATCTAACTTTGATTATTTATGCATTACTTCAAACTACTGTAAGTTTTAATTTGAATATTAACTTGTTCAAAAGAGTGGAATCAAGGTTATTTTGAATAATGCTCACATCATTCAAATGTTTACTCTTATGGTTGCTTGTGATTCTGAGACTGTTGGTACTGTTGTTTTGTGTTTAGCTATCATTTGTTCAAGTGGACCAAAAGGTTATAATCATGTATTTAAAGCCTTTAATTATCTCAAAATTGTTAAAAATGAATCAATTAGATTTGAAAATTTATTGAAAGCATTGGAAAACATTTTCTCTGATAGAAATAAGCAAATTAATGTTTTGTTGTTAATTAATGAAATTTTATTTGGTGCTGAAGAAAATAGAATGCAAATGAAAATCAAAGAAGATTTGGAAAAATTACAAATTAGTGATTTATGTGATGTAAAAAAATTTTGTAAATTTTTTTTGATTTTTTTTTAGAAATTAGCAAAAACAACTCAAAATGAATATTTGCATAATCAAATTGACATTTTAAAAGAGTTACTAAAGTCAGAGGATGATGTTGATATGTATGATGTTCTCATTGGTGAATTCGAAAACCAATTCAAAAAAGATGAAGAATCAAAAACAAAATTTATTCAAATTTTGAGTTCATTTCAAAAAGCTACAAAAGCAGATGTCAAAGTTTGGGATGATTTTTTAAAAATCAATTCATCTGCTGAAAAAAATATTTTATCAGGAAAGAAAGCACCTGATGTATTTCAAATCGAAAGTGACTTCAATAAAAAGATATTTGATTTTGAAATGGAAGTTAAAAAGTTATCAGATGATGCAAAGAAATATTTACAAGAAAAAGAAGAAACATTGAAATTACTCAATGAAAAAGAAGCTGCTTTAATACAAAAAGAAAAAGATCTTAATGAATTAAATGAACAAATTAAAAATGGAAAAGTATCTAATATTTCAAATGTTGACAAGAAGTCAATGGAACCAACAGGAGGTCCTCCAATGAAAGCTCCAACTGGAGGACCACCAGGACCACCTCCAATGATGGATGCACCAACAGGAGGACCACCAATGATGAGTGGTCCGACAGGAGGACCATCAGGAGGACCACCACCAATGGGAGGACCAACAGGAGGACCACCAGGACCGCCTCCAATGGGTGGACCAGGAGGACCACCAGGACCACCTCCAATGATGGGAGGACCTCCAGGACCACCTGGTCCTCCAGGAATGGGTGGACCTCCTGGTATGGGACCTGCTAGAAGTTCATTTTTACCTGCCATTCCAGTTACACCAATTAAAGAATCACTTAAAGCTGTATTTTTCACAAAAGTTGACAAAAAATATCTTGAAAATTCATTATTTATCAAAGGAGGAATTGCAAAACAATCAATTGAATATCAAAAAGATTTTAAAGTTGAAGAAATTGTTGATTTATTTGGTAAAAAAGTAAAAGAAGTCAAAAAGAATGAAGAAGTGAAACCTGAAATTCCACAAGAACCAATGGCTGCAATTATTGATCCAAAAGTTGATCAAAATACAGCTCTTGCATTAGGTTCATTAAAAAGAAAAGGTCTTTCTTCACATGACGAAATTTTATCATTATTTTTAGATGTAAATCCTGAAATTGATCAAGAACTTTTATCACAACTGAAGAACATTCTTCCAAGTGATGAAGATATTCAAAAGATTAGAGATTACAAAGGAACTGATAAATTAACAGAAACTGAGAAATTCTTCACTACAATCCAAGAAATACCTTCAATTGGAGATCGTTTATTTGGTTGGAATACAATGGTATTCTTTCATGATGATTTTACAAAAATCAAACCAAAATATGAAAGTTTTATTTCAACTTGTAAAGCTTTGAAAACAAGTTTTCATTTTCATTATGTATTAAGTTTGATTCTTGCTTTGGGGAATTTATTATCAGGAAAAACAAATGCAAAATTGATTTATGGATATAAATTATCAACTTTAAAAACTTTAATGGGTACAAAAACAAATAATGGTGTATCTTGTATAAGATATGTTTTATCAATTGCATATCAAAAGAAACCTGAATTTGTTGAAATGTTTGATGATTTTAAATCTCTAGAAATTTGTTCAAAAGTTGATCTTGAACAATTGGATAAAGATGTTGATGAAATTAAATCAAATTTGGATATCGTCAGAAAACAGATTAATTTAGCTAAAAAAGCAGAAATTAAAAATGATAAAGCACACGAAAGATTTTCAAAATTTCTTGAAAAAGCAGAAACTGGACTATCTGTTCTTGATGAAATTAAAGAAAAAATGTTGAAGGATATTGAAGAAATTGCAAAGACATTCAGTGAAGATCCAAAAAATATCAAGGCAAATCCATCAGATTGGTTCAAAGAACTGAATGAAGTGATTGTAAATTTAAAAGAATCTCATCATGCTAATATGATGGCAATCGAAAAAGAAGAAAAAAGAAGAAGAAAAGAAGAAGAGAAATTGAAGAAATTGAGTTCTCCAACACCTTCTAAAAGAAAAAGTGGTGAAGATGATGATGATGATACTGCTTTGAATGAAGATGATTTGAGATCAGGAAATTTGATGAGAAGAAAGATGAAAAAAAAAAAAGCGATCAAATCAAAAAATTCAACAAATTCTTTATTGGAACTATTGTAAAAATAATGTTAATAAAAGTTCAATTTCAAAATGTTTGAATTCTTGCAATCAAAAAATAAACAACTTTTACTTTTTCTTTGGAAAAGAGAACAAATTTTTTATTTTTTATGTTCATCTTTTTTATTTTTGTACAATTGTTTTACAGAAATTCCTTTGTTATTTTTAATTGATAAATTACCACCAAATTTTTCCATTGAATCAAATATTTCAAAAAATGATAAATTCAAACAAAAATGCATTGGAGTATCACCATTTTCATCTTGTTCATTTATCAAATGAGAATGAAATTCAATAAAATATTCAATAGCATCCAAACAAAAATATTGAATAGCAAAATGTAAAACAGTACTTCCACTTGAGTCTTTATGATCAATTACTTCATGAATCTTGTCATCTCCTTTTATTTTCAATATTTTTAAAACAAATTTTGATAATTCCCAATTTGAATGTTTCAATGAAAGATGTAAGAAATTCTGTTTATTTTGATTCAATGAATTCAATTGAACCATTTTTCTTTCAATTAATAAATCAATACAAGATAATGTATCTTCAATATCAATATCTTTTACAGTAAATAATTTCAAAAATGGTGTATCTCCATTTTGATCTCTTACATTTGTCTTTAACAAATCACCAACATTTGATGTCTCTAAAAGATATAATAATCCTTCAAAATCAGATGATTTTAATAATTCATGCAATATTGTTGATCCATCACTCTTTTTAGAGTTTAAATCAGCTTTAAATAATAATAGTGTTTCTAATAAATGATAATGTTTTGATCTGAATGCAACATGAATAGGATAATTACCATAAGTATCTCTTTCATTAATTTTGGCTCCATTTCCACATAATAAAATGACAGCTTCTTTTGAACCATTATTACAAGCAACATGAACTGGTGTTCTGAATAATTTATCTGTTTTATTTACATCCATACCAAAATTTATCAGATCTTCCATTATATCTATGAAATTAAATTCAGCAGCAAAATGTAAATAATAAGCATCAGAACGAAGTAAATATTTTGGATTTTTGATAAGATACTCATGAACTTTTTCAGTGCAATGTGAGCTAATTAGTGTTTCTATTTCAGACCTTGGTGTTATTTTTGGTTGATTTTTTTCTTGTAGTGGTTTTATTGTTTCCGATAAAGTCTTTCTTTTTTTTTCTTGTGGTTTGACAAAAACTGTGCTATCTAAATATCGTAATTCTGCTCGGTCCGTTTCATCTTTTGAAATAGTTTTTATATCTTTATCGCTGATCTTCAGCTGGAATATGACTGTTTTTTTTAGTTTTTTTTTTTTTTTTTTACGATGTTTTGATTCTTTTCCTTCTTGTATATTTTCTGGTTCACCAAACTCAATCTCCTCTATTTTTATATTTATTCTTTCATCTTTTTTTTTCCAAATCAAAGGTGATTTATTCAACAACGCTTTTACAAACGACATGGATATGATTGGTTCACTAAAACCAATTTTACCTTATTTGGTAAACAAAAATTCCTTAATAGCTTTTTTATTTTGAAAAGAAAAAATTTTTATTTTTTTTTCATATTTTATAAAATTATTTGTATTTTAATCAAAGTTCAAATCAATGTTAATTTTTCCAGCGGATAGTCTTTTTCCTATTGAACTAATTACACCACTTGAATTTTCATCTTTTTTATTTTTGCCCATCAAAAAAGCTAAATCTCTATTTGTTGTTTTATTTCTCATTATGGTACCCGAAGATCTACTTTTTTCAATGGTACCTATTGAACTAGTTGATGAACTATTAGATCCATTTGGATTTAAAGTTGCAGATGATGAATTATCAAAACTCTTTTTAGTTGAAGAACTACTTTTTAATATATCTTCTATCGGTTTTAGTTCATAAAAAACAACTGTATCCATTGAATTATTTTGTAAATTTTCGGAACTATATTCCATCATTAAATCTTTTAGTAAATCATTTGAATTTTGTAATTGTTGTTGTACAGTTTGTGAAAGTGGTTTGGGTATGTAATATTTAATACTTTGAATATATTCTTCAAGTTGTTTTGATTGTTTTGAATCTTGAACATTTTTCTTTTTTACTTTAATTATTTGATGTGATTGACTTGCTATTATTATTTCATCAAAATCTGGTGAGATGTATCTTTTATGTCCGTCTCGATCTCCAGATCTTCTTTCTCCAGATCTTCGTTTAAATGGATCATTTGTATATTTATCAGGTGAAGTTGAATAATCAGAACCCCCTGGTAATGATAATTCAACATTATTTCTTCTTTTTCTTTTTGAACTTCCAACTGTCAAAAAAAAGAATTAAAATCAAAAAAAAAAAATACATGTCGTAGTTGGTATATTAACACTCAGCTCTTCATCCTCTTCTCTTTTTTTATCGTTCATTGTTTTTACAACCAAATTTGTTCCTAACTGATTTTGCTCCGTCAGGCTTGTTTCTTGTTTTTTTAATTGCTCAAACAGAGTAACATTATCCTGACCAGATTTTTGAAATACTGTTGCTTTTCTTCTATTCAGCATTTTTGCTCTTTGTTCGGCAGACATTTTTAAACAAAAACTTTGACTTCTCTCACCAAGAGAAAATTGTCCAATGAAAAAAGAAAAAGCAACTGATTGGTTGGATTTATTAAAGTACAAAATTAAACAGAATAATTTATTTGAAATCAATTTGAAGATTTCATGAATTTCTTAAATTCTTTCAACTTTATACATGTTTCCAATTTTATTTTTTCAACCAGTTCAACTTTCTCAGTTCTTTCATCTCCAAAAAATTGTTGTGCTGATTTCATTGCTTCTAATTTTTTTTGTTTTTCAATATTACAGTTATCTTTTAATGTTTGAAAATGTTGATACAAAACTTTGTTTTCAACATTTGCTAGGAGTCCAGAATGCCTTGCAAACTGATTATAAAAAGTTGGTTGAACATAATAATCAACTTCTGCAAACTGGTGTTAAAAAGTGAGTTTGATTCAAAAAAATTTACTTTTGTAATTCTATGTACTGAATGTGTATTGGTTTTTTCAAGTGAAAATGGACTCCTTTGATTGATATTATCAATAAAGTTCACTAAACTTGGTAAAATGAAAATAATGAAAATTGGAAGGAATTGTAATAAAAAGCTAAAACAATTTCCTGTTTGGTTTTGTTCTTGTTCTTCCTCTTGTTGTTCTTGTTCTTCTCTTTGTCTTTGTCTTCTTTGACGTCTTGTAAAGAATGGACTTTGTTGTCTATACATACCTCCTGTTGATCCACCAAAAAATGCTCTGAATAATTCATCAAAATCTTCATCTCCGGCTTGTTGATAATAACCACCTCTTTGTGTATAAAAAGGTCTAGATGTTGTTTGTCTCATTGGACCATCTTCTGAACCAAATCGATCATAATTTGATCTTTTTTGTTTATCTTTAAGACATGAATATGCAGATCCTATTGTTTTAAATGCTTCTGTTGCACCAGGAGCTTTATTAACATCTGGATGAAATTTCATGCAAAGTTTTCTATAAGATTTGGTAATTTGTTCTTCTGTTGCATTCTTTTCTACACTTAAGACTTTATAATAATCTAATTTCATTGTTTTAATTTTTCAATTTTTTTGTTCTACCTTTGGTCTTGATGATTAATTTTATTTCTTCAATTTGTTCTTTTGGAAATTTGGATTCTTCTTCCTTTTGCTTTAATTCTTCCTTTATCTTAATTTGTTCCGGTGTTTCTTGTTGTTTTGGTTTTGAATTTTGAGGGTTAGACAAAAACTTTTTAATTTTTTTTATTTTTTCTCCTGTTTTGTCCATTGGATACAAAGAATAACTCTTTAATAAATATTGAAGAGCTTTTGGATACTCCTTGGATTGGATTTTTTCCATGGCCAAATCGTAGTATTGCTCTGCTGCATCTTTATTTGCTTCCATTTTTTTTAACCAATAATTTTGTTCCACATCGGAAGATTAAGAAGAAAAAAAACTGTATTTTTTTGTATTATGAACGGATTATACGACTTTAAAATCCAACATTGAAAACTGTTAAATTTCCACCAATCAAGAGGTTTTGTTGTCCTTCCAATTGACAAATGGATAAATTCACACAATTCATTGACTTTACAGATAATAATCTTCACCTTGCTCTTCTCACAATTGTAGCAGCGCCTACAATTTGGAATATTCTCGGAAGAATGGAATTTTACACACATATTTTGACAAAACTCGCTTGTGGCAACAAATACTTTGGATGTTACATCTTAGCAGTTTATATTTTTGGATTTAGTGCTTTAAGAGATCACTTGTAATACCAAATATTTTCTAACAATTTCAGTTTCTTCCAAGCGATTTTGAGTCAACCAAAATTTGATCTTCTCGGAAGTCCAGCAGTTTATGGAGTTGGTGTCTTTTTAGCTTTTATCGGTCAAGTATTCGCAATTACTTCACTTTATCAATTGGGTCTCACAGGAACATACTTAGGAGATTATTTTGGAATTTTAATGAAAGAAAGAGTTACTGCTTTTCCATTCAATGTTTTAGAACATCCTATGTATCATGGTGCTACAATGACATTTTTAGGAATGTCTTTAATGTAAAACAAAAGAAAACTTTTTTAACACAAAACTTAGGAATCAATCTGTTGCAGGAATTGTTTTAACAGCAGTTGCTTTGGTAATGTATACAATTGCTATTGCTTTTGAAGGTCCATTTACAAGCAATATTTATGAACAAGCAGCAAAAGAAGCAAAAAAACAAAAATAAATTTAATTTCATTTTATTTTTAAATGATTTGTGATATAAGCCACTTCAAAATCAAATAATGTGTCATTAATTGGTAAACTGTTTTTCAAATCTTCAAGCTCTTTTCTTCCACATTTTGAAAGAATCAAATTGAAACAAATTTCAACACATTTTCCAAGAGTTGTAATACCAGCACATTTAGTTTCATCTTCTTTAATTATCTTTGACAAAAATTCAATTCCTCTGTTTTCAAAATTTAATTTTTTTTTTTTTTTTTTTTACGAGTGAGTACGAAAATATTGAATTTTCATTAAGGCAGCAAAAATTGTACCTGATGCATAAAACTCTATTCTGTTAGAATTTGGATTTCTTTCTTTGGTTATATTATGTACAGCTTCGTCAAATAGTAAATCGAAAATTTGGTTCTTTACAGTTTGAGGAATTCTTTCATTATTTTAATATAATTTTAATTTACTTTAAATGAGCTACTATATATACATAATGCTGTATTGGAATTTGTTTCAAAATTAAAGATTCATTGTCTAAAATAGTTTTTAAAGATTGATAAAAGAGTTTGGCTCTGTTTTGTAAATTTGTTTCACTAAAAATCTTTGATATATTTACTATAATAGTATCCATAATAATTAGTTTTTGACTGTCTGAAGATTTAAGCAGTAATTCTAAATGTTTTTTAAATTTTTTTTTTAAATTTTCTTCTGCATCTTTGTCACAAACTATTTCACTATTAGGAATTTGTTTCACTTCAACTTTATTCGTTAATTGATTTAAAACTCTAAGAAGTTCAGTGGCCTTTGGAATTTCTTCATCGTTCAGTTCCAACTCAATTTTGATCTTCATTGTTTTTTCTCCTCCAATTAGAACTTCATCTTTTTGGTGAAATTTAAAATGTCTCAGATTTGAAAAGAGATTCAAAAAAAAGAACAATCAAATTAAAAATTTTAATCAAAGTAATTTGATCTCTAGTAGTCAGGAATAAATTTTCCCATGGATATCAATGCTGATAAAGCTGCTAGTTTTGTCGCTTCTTGTTCAGTATTTCCTTCCGATTGTCCTAAAGGATTATCTGTTGAAAACAAGTAAATAGTTGCTCTAACTTTTCCGTTTGGTAATTTCTCTGTCAAAATTGAAGGGTATTTTCCGTGAGAAAGTTTCATTTCATTCAATGCAAATAATGGATCTTGTCTCAATAAGTTTTGATAAATTTCTATTGGTGTTTTTACTTCAACAATTTTTTTTGAAACAAATTCTTGAGTTTTTGAAGGTCCTTGTTGATCATAAATAGATCCAATGATACCATGAACAACATCAGCAATAGCTTTTTTCTTTCTTATTTCATCATATTTTAAAAATTCTTCGCCTGTTCTCATTGAAGATTCAAGATTCCATTCATCTCTTGCAAGTAAATATAAAGACATTCTATTTGTATATAATGATTCTATGGTTATAAATTTTTTTTCTGTAATGTTTGGATATTTTTTAATTAAATATTCAGATGTGAACATTTGTAAAGCCATTCTTCCAATAAATGAAAATCTTGAATAATTTTTAGATTTATCAAAAGAAACATGAGTTAATGCTTGACTCAAATATTCATTTGATCCACTATATTCTAATTTTTCACGTAAGTTCAAAAAGTTTTCAGAAAATGTTTCAGGCATCTCTTCATTTATCCTTTGTATATTTGCACTTTTTTTTTCTTTTCTTACAGCATAATTTCTGATGTGTTTCTGTATGTTTTTGTTGAATAAATTTTTTTGTGTCTTTTTCAACATTTTTTTTTGAAAGAAATGAAGTGGATTGATCAATGATTGGACAAAGAAAAGTGAAAAATGGAAAACTGAGCCTTTTGGAAAAATAAAATAATTTTTTGGTGTTCTTTTTGTGGAAGTTTTCCTTTTCAATTCCGCTTGCTCATCCAATCAACTTTTTTTTCAACCGGCAAAATTTTCAATGAGCAACAATGAATTGGAAATAGATGAAGAAATCATAGAAGTTGTAAAAGTATGCATTATTTATTCAGGAGGAACAATTGGAATGAAAAAAAGCAAAAAAGGTAAAAAACAAAAAAATTAAAAAAAAGGTAATGTTGTTATGTTCCTAAAAATGAAACTATAGGTTACATTCCTGCACCTGGTTATTTGGCAGATGAATTGAAACAAATTTCAGCTTTTCATGATCCGAGTTGTGAAAGAAAATATCAATATGAACACATTTCACCAATATCAAAATTAGACAAAAGAGCAAATTATAAAATCATTGAATTAGATCCATTATTAGATTCCTCAAATGTTTCTTGGCAAGAGGTGAATAAAAATCAAAAATTCTTAAAAAAAAATAGTGGAATATCATTGCAAGTGTTTTGAAAGAACATTATGATGAATTTGACAGTTTTATTATTATTCATGGAACTGATACTATGTCATATACAGCCTCTGCGTTGTCATACATGTTTAAGAATCTTCATAAAACAGTTATTTTAACAGGAAGTCAAATTCCAATTTCAGAAGTTCGAAATGATGGTAATGGAAATTTATTAGGTGCTTTATTAATCGCAACTCATTATCAAATTCCTGAAGTTTCAATTTATTTCAATAATGAATTGTACCGAGGCAATCGAACAACTAAAATTGATTCAAGTGGATTTGGTGCTTATTCATCATTGAATTATCCAACATTAGCAAAACTTGGGATTAATATTCAAGTTGAATGGGATGAAGTTAGACTTCAAACTGATAAAAATGCAAAATTTTCTATTGTTCCTTTCAAAGAAACAAATGTTGTTTGTTTAAAATTGACTCCTGGAATGTCAGATTCAGTTGTCAAAGCAATTTTGAAAAAACCAACTCAAGCAGTTGTTTTAGAGACTTATGGCTCAGGAAATGCACCAACAAATCGTAAAGAATTTTTGAAATCATTAGAAGATGCGATAAAAGATGATATAATTATTGTCAATATTACTCAATGCAAAAAAGGAACAGTTCAAGCAACATATGCAACAGGTTCTGCTTTGAATGAAATTGGTGTTATTCCTGGATTAGATATGACACCAGAAGCTGCATTGACAAAATTAATGTATGTTTTATCAATTGAAAATACGTACAAAGAAAGAGTTCGATTAATGTCAAAAAGTTTAAGAGGTGAGTTGACTGAACATAAATTACAAAAATTTTCACTTGTTGAAAGAGATTTTGTTTTTTATGTCGCAAAAGCAATTCTTGAGCACCCAAATCCTTCAGATATCAAAGAAATCAAAGGTGTTTTATTTCCTGTTCTTTTGTGTTCACTTGCTTCAAAAGGTGCTTTAGCTGAAATCAAATCATTATTTTCAGAATACAGACAAGATACTCATTTCTCAGATTACGACCAAAGAACTCCACTTCATATTGCTGCCACCTGTGGTCATTTAGTAAACAAATATTGAAATTTAACTCAATTTTAAAGGATGTTGTTAAATTTCTTTATTCTCAGGGGTTATCACTTCAACCAGTTGATAAATTTGGAAATACTCCATTAAGAGATGCTTTAAAAAATGAAAATTATGAAATCGCAGAATATTTATCACATCATGGAGCAAAACTTCATATGAAACAAGATAAAGCTTCTCAATTATTATGTACTCTTGCGAATCATGGAAAAATCAATCAAATCAAATTCTATATTGAATATGGAAAATTAGATCCAACAATAGGAGATTATGATCAAAGAACATCAATGCATCTTGCATGTTCAGAAGGACATTTGGAAATTGTCAAATATTTAATTGAAAAAGGAGTTGATTTATATCAAAAAGATAGATTTGGAAATGATGCATTTGATTGTGCAAAGAGTTCCAAAAATGAACAATTGATTAAATTCCTTGAAACAAAAAAATCACAATAAAAATTGTTTATCAATTTGTCTTTCAAAAAATTACATAAATGCTTATCCCTGATTGATATTACCAGGACAAAAAAAAAAAAAGAAAGATTTGGGAAAAATTTTATTCAAAAAAGAGCCCAAGAAAAAAAGTTTTGTGTATTTGTTACATTCATCATTTTGTACATTAATTTACTCCTGACATTGATAGCAATAGTAAATAGACAAATTAAACTTCCTATATTTAATAGTTGCAACCAATTTTCAATTAAAATTGTTCTTAACATTAAAATAATCATCAAACCACCAACATACATTGTAATAGAGGTTAAACCTTGATTTCTTATACAAATACAACCTACAATATTGATAAAAACACTTGATAAAAAAATAAGGTGTCTTGTATAACTTTGTACTTGATGAATATAATCAGATGACAATCCTTCAACATATAAAAAACTTGAAATCCCTATATCAATGATTACTAAAATATAAAATAAAATTTGGAGAATTTTGACGTATTTTACATCTGATTCTTCAGTTAAAGGTGGTACATATAATATTAAGTGATGATCAGGTAGACTTGAATTTTCTTCGTTTTCTTCGACGTTTAATTCATCTTCTAATTCTTTTTTTATACCAAGTTGAAAATTTCCATTAAAGTTTTTAACATACATTGGTGGGTATTTTGGTTTCATTTGTTCATCAAAATCTTTTTGTGCTGAGAATAAATTAAAGGATCTTTTGTGAGCAGAATAGAAACTTGGATGTAATTTGTATTCCATTGAGAATGGTTTTTCTTGATTTTCCAAGTCTGTTTCTTTTGGAAAATTTTTCAAAATTTCTTCATTTTCCAACACCTCCTCTTCTTCCAACATTCTTCCAACAAAGTTCAAAATAAGTGATGATTGGTCAACTGTCAATGGAACAAATAAAAAATTCTCCGATTTAGATTATTCAGTGTATTTCTTTTTTTTTGAATATCAAATATTTCCATTGAAAATTGGCTTTTCGACTCTTTTTATTGGTTGCTTTTTTCATTTTATTCTGACAAACAAAGATGTGGAAAGACCCAAACGAAGAAGTTAAAATTGAAGATGTCATGTCTTTGATCTATCAAGAATCAAATGATTATCCTTCAATTGACCAGGTGTTGAGAAGCCTTTACTCTTTGAAGATTTTTACTCTGAATTCATTTATTCATGAACTCTGTATAGATAAAGAAAAATTACAAAAATCAATTTCGATACAAGATAAAATAGTATTTTCCAAGTTCGTTCATGAAGTAAGTACCATAGTACTCCTTGAACCGATGCAAATTGCTTCAAATTTTACGAACCAAATTCTTTCAACTGGATGTAATAAATTAGATGAACTTTTAAAAGGCGGAATTAGAACAAAAATGATTACTGAAATAGCAGGATCAAGCTCTTCCGGAAAAACTCAAATTTCTCTTCAACTTTTACTTCAAACTGTTTTATCTGAAGATGAAGGAGGTTTATCAGGAAGTTCTGCATATTTTTCAACAAAAGATTTTCCTCTTAACCGATTAAAACAAATATCAACTCAAAGATATTCCAAAGAAAATTTATTAGACAACATTATTGTCCAACACATTCAAAATGAAGAAGAACTTTATAAAAACCTACAAAACCTGTCACAAATAATTGAAAAAAGAAAAATTAAATTACTAATCATTGATTCTATTGCTTCATTATTCAGAATAAGCTCAAAAAAAGAAGAACTATTCAAAAGAAGTGAATCTTTATTCCAAATTTCAAGTTTTTTAAAAAATTTAGCTTATAAGTTTGATTTATGTATTGTAGTTATAAATGAAGTTTCTTCTGTTTTTCTAAAAGAAGATGACTTACCAAGTTTGTTTGATGGAGAAAAAGTTAAACCAGCATTAGGTTTGACTTGGGAAAATTGGTAAAATTAGAATTTAAATTTAAACAAAAAAAAAAGTGTAAATGTTAGAATTCAAATAGAAAATACAAAAATGAAATTGAATGAAGATTTGTCTTCAACTGTGAGAAGAATGAAATTGATTTTTTCACCTTACGCTGTTTCTGGTGTTTCTCAATTTATTATCAATAAAACTGGAATACAGGATACTGAAATTTGTTAACCATGGAAAATTTTATTTAATTTTTATTTTATTTTCATCTTCCAATCATTTCGTTTTTTTTTTGTGTTGATGAGTAAACCGATAACAACTTGGAGTAAACTTGAAGAAACAACACAGAATAAAAGATTTATTGACATTGGAATTAAAAATCAAAGAGAAGATGAACAAAACAAAGAATTTTTAGACCCTCTGGAAATTGTTACAAGTTCAGAAGCAAATTCAGATAGATCAACAAAATATCGTCAAAAAAATTGGGATATAGCACAAATAATATCTTCAAGTGCCGAAAGTGGTTTGAATTTCATAAACAATTCTAAAATTTCCACCAGCAAAAAAGATTTCTGTTTCACAAGAAGAATTTTCAGCGACATACTTTTTAGCGAATGTACACGATAAAACACCTTATTTAGATTTCTTAGGAACACCTAAAACTGTGGAAGAAAAAATGGAAGATCAACAAGCAAAGATTAGAAAATTAGTTCGTGAAAATTTCTCACAATTTAGAAGAGCAAAAGATGCTTTAGATGAAGTATACTCAACAAAAGATGCAATATTTACAACAAATTCAATTGAAAAATTAACTTTAAAATATCAAGATGTTCAAACATCAGGTGAAAATTTATTTTCTCCGTTATGGAAAAGAAAACAAGAAATTGAAGAAATTAAACAAGTCACATCACTTTTTCAAAAGTATAATTTCATTTTTAGTTTACCAGATGAAATCAAAAAAAACATAAAAGAACGTGATTTTAAGAAGGTTTGAAAAATTAAAAAAATTAACAAAATTGATAGGTGGTTCATGATTACGAAAAAGGAAAATTTTTCAAAAAGAGATTAAAAACAAATATATTTTCAAGAACATTTGAAGCAATTGAAACAGAAATCAAAAAATTAAGAGAAGATCTATTTTTAGAACTTAATATTGACAAACACGTAAAAGAAAGACACTTGAAATCAATGTTAAATGAACAAGAAAAAATTATCATTTATTTGTATGCTCTTGATGCTGATGTTGATCCTGCTGAAACATATTTGAAAAATTTAGTTTTTTATGTTTCTTCATTATTAGAGAATGCAATTCAATCACAACATGAATTGTTATCAAATGATCCTATTGTGAGAGATAAATTAAATTTCCATGCCATCAAGAAATTAACTGAAACTTTATTAACAAAATTTCCATTGATAAATGAATTAGCTCAAAATATCTTAACTGGAAAATTTCAAAAGAGAGGTGGTGTTATTCATAATAAATTACAAATGATTGAACAAAAGGAATTGAAACAAAACAAAATTAGTGAATTAATTAATGAAAATATCATCTCAACTTATTCTCAAAAAATAGAAGAAGTTATTTCCCACATTGACAGAGGATTCGCTCATCAAGATGTATTATTTGAAAGTATAAAAGAATGTATGGATTGTAATAACTCATTACTTTCTTTAAACATTCCAAAATCATTCACAAAACAATTGAATGATTTTACAAACAAATTAAAAAAAGATTTTGTAATGAATACATGTATTAGAACAATGAAAGAAATTGGAACACTGTATGAAAGTGAAGATTTCACTATTAATGAAAAATCAATCACCAATTCACCAATATTGTTCAAAGCAAAATTAGAAAAGTTCATTGAAGTCTTATCACATTTTGTGACTAAAAATGATGTTCTAATGGGTGATATTACAAAATATTACTTAAAATCAATTGCTTCTTTTGCTGATTGTATTCACGCATTGGCATTTCCAGTTGATGATTATGTTCATCAAAGTGATGAACATTTATTGGTACTTTTGAACAATTGCACTTATACAAAAAATAATATTCTTTCAAGTGTTACATTCAAATTTATAGAAACATTCTACTTTGCATCAATAGCACATTATCAAAAAGATGTTCAAATTCATACAGATGAATTTATTAACTCAAATATTATAGAATTTTCATTATACCAAAATTTAGAAAATTTTGTTATTGATGCATTTGTACAAAGAAGATCTATCGCTTTATTACCATTTTATAACAAAGGTATTCATTTAGCTGGATATGATTGGAAGAAATCTTTGAAACCAACTGAAATTAGAAGTTTTGTTTTGGAAATTTTGGTAGATTTAGCTTTGATTCATTCTGAAGTTGAGAAATATGCAAAAGCTCATACTGAACAAATTTTCAAAACTTTATATGAAATTATTTCTCAATTATTTGAACAATATATTCGTTTTGAATTGGATGAAATTAGGTATTGAATTCAATGATTTTATTGATTTTTTAAAAGTGAAAATGCTGCATTTCAACTTGATATTGAATTTGAATTCATTCAAAGAGCTCTTGCAAAATATGAAACTAATGTAATTGTTGCACAATTTCTGAAATTACAAAAACATTTGGATCAAATATCTGGTTATGTTTTGAATTTTGATGATGAAAGTTTGAAAACAGAAATTATTAGAGGTATGCCCTTTTTGGTGATTAACTATGTTTCACAGATTTTAGTGAAAAAACAAGAGTTCAATTGAATTGTTTTGATATCAAAAAATTGTAATAAATGTTTATTGTTGGTAAGTCATTTACATTTTTTTGATTTAAGTCATTTAAATTTTTTCAAAAATATTCCAGTGGTACTAGTATACTGGTGAATCCTCAAAAGATCTCTTGGACAAATTTTTAGATAAATTTGAAATGAATTTAATACAACCCATAATAAAAATTGATTGTTTTGATAAATATTTTATATTCTTCGAGCATTTGTGAAATGCAGGAAGAAAGAAATGTGTCTGCAGCTCATTTGCCATGATTTTCTCAATTAATTATTTTTTCTGGTTTTTGTCTTTGAAAAACCTGTGGTTTTTTTGAATCACTGTGAAAAAAAACCAAGAAAAATAGAGGGGAAATTAATTTTCTCGGAAAGAAATCAAACTTTTTGTAGAAAATAATTGGACTCTGATATGGTTGAATTGGTTCATTCTTGAATTGAAAAAAGTTTATTGGTCAATGTTCAACCTTCCAATGGCGACACTATGCTCAGTTCCACAAGACACAGTTTGAAAACTAATGTGCAATGGTTTAATGAAAATAGAACAGAACTTTTCATTATCATCCAAATGTTCTGTTGAGAAGCATTCATTACCCCTACCTAGAATTCCAATTTTTTTTTCATCTTCTCCAATTGAAATCAATTCTCCTTTTGCAGTAATTCCATAAAGTACTTTTTCATTTGAAGTGAAAAATTTCAAAGGTATCTGATCAAATATCGTTTGTCCAACTGGAGTAAAAGCAATCGCAGACTGCTTGTGTATCCAAAAATAATTCATTGAAGTTCCGTGAAAATTTGTGGAATCATGAACGTCAACAATTTTCATTGGTTGGTCAATCAATCCAAATGAAGTAGAACCTGTCAATTGGAGAACATAATTTTCATCCAAAAAAGCACTTGAATAAGAATTACAAGCTATATCTAATATTTGAGGATCATTTGAAAAATTAACTTTTGTGAGTTTGTATTCCATTTCTGAATGAGGCAAATTCAAATTAAAAGGAGCAATATTTCTTTCATCAAACTCTCTTCGTCTTCCAATTTGTCTCAAATCATTCCTTCCAATACCATAAACCATTCCATTTTCATCTAAAAACATAGTGTGTCCACTTCCGCACCCAATTTTTTTAATCTTCATTCCTTCAAGTTGTTTAACCATTTTTGGTTCATCCACATAAGGATAATTATTATTTCCTTCGTCTAAAATCCATTTTGATTCATTATCTGAATGACCTGCTCTTCCATTTTTATTGAAACCCCATCCAAAACAATTTCCATTCTCATCAAGAGCATAAGAAAACGCATATCCACAATAGATTGATTTGATATTTTGTAAATTCAATTTTGTTGGAGTTGATCGACTTTTTCTATCCTTTAGACCTAATTGACCAAATGCATTCGAGCCAAATGAATAAACTTCTCCAGTTCTTGATAAAGCCAATGTATGATATCCACCTGTTGCAATTTGAATTATATCTTTTCCTATTAAGTTTGGTATCAATGTGAAAGTTGAAATTGAAGAAATTTTTTCATAATCTAATCCCAAACCAAGTTGTCCATGATCTGGTTCAAGTGGATTTTGTTCTAAACCCCATGATTTTGGACCTCTGTTATAGCCAACAGAGAAACAATTATTATATAAAGTTCTATGAAACTCTTTCCAATTTTTTTCTTTTGAAAATTTAGGTAATACGTTTTCCAAAGTTGTGGTGAAAATTTTTGATGTCTTTAACAGTTTTTTTATAAAAATTTCTGAAACATCATACCAGAGTTTTTGTTTGTTTGCCAAATCAAAACAGATTCTTGAAATTTTTTGGAAATATAAGAGTTCTTTTGGTGTGAAGAATAATAGTACATGGTAAAACGTGTCATGTGTTAAAAACTCAAACAAATTATTCTCATACTTCATACGATGGATTTGATTGGATGAATGAATCCAGGCAAAATGAGATTGAAGTTCAATCAAATATTTTCATTCAAAACGACCAAAGGATTATAACACAAGTAAATATCGTAAAAAGAACCAAAGGAATGTTTGAAAACTTTTATTCACCAAAGTCTACAATATTATTCAATGATCACGTAATCTGTTGAGCTTCTTCCAAATATTTCTGGAGTATACATTTCTTTAGCTACACAAGGAAGAACAATATAATCACCCTTGATGGTGCAATTTCCACAATAATTCAACTCCTTGATACCTGGCCATAAGCAATCTGTGAAAACTTCAACTCTTTCATCCCTAATATTTTGATATTGAAACCATTTGCTAAAAGAATGAATTGATCCCTTTCTTTCAAGAAATGGATTAAAAGGTTCAAATCCACCTGGAATTTTATCAATCAAAGCAACATGATATTTTAAAGAATCTGTTACAATGGAAATACGGATATTGATAGTTTCACCAATGTTAAAATGATATCGCCCTTTTTTATCTTTTATAATTTCTTTTTTGTTTTGATTATAATATTTTCTTTCAATTAGGAAACCAAAATCACAAGGTTTCAAATTCAAATTTAAAGGAGAATAACTCATTACAAGGCGATAATATAATCTTCCAATACCTTTCTTTTCTAATGTTAAATTTGATGAATTTTCTTTCAATAAATCTTCCATTGGAATCAACAATTGTTTTGAATCTAAACTCTTATTTTTAAATTCTAAACTACCACCATATGAATCACCAAACCATACATTTGTTTTAAAATTTGGGATTTCTTTTTCATATGTATCAAGGTATTTCTTCATTGATGTCAAAATGAAACAATTTTCTTGTGATGAATTCCATTTTCCACCAATTCTTCTTTCAAGTAAACCTTGTGCTATTTTTGGAATCAAGTAATTTGTGGGATCTACTGAGATCAAAGTATTCATAATAATAGCATCAGTTCTAATATTTGATTGCAAAATAAGAAATCCATTTGATTCAACTTTTTCGACAAACCTTGCAGACTTTCCAGTTTCATTTACTGACTTCATCAAATAAGCATGAATTGTTGGAATCAATTTATCCTTTGGATCACAATAATCCAAAGTATACAATAAAAATGATAATCCTTCCATTAAAATATTCTTTGTGTCACACTTTTTGAATAAATTATGTGATTTCTTTAACAAATCACTCTTATCACATTTCTCATGAAATGTCAATGCATATTGAGCGAATGCTGTTAACGTATTGATAATTTTTGGATTAAAAAATGATATAAAAATTGAAGAAAAGTTCTTTGTTGAACATGAGTCAAAATTATTGAGGTATTGAAAAGATCTACTGATCACATCATCATCAACACTATAACCAGACTTCTTACAAAAGAATAATGTGTATCCAGCAAAACAAGAAACAAAAGGATCATTAATTCCTGAATTCAAATAATTTGGTAAAAATGACCAACCACCCGATAGATTTTGATATTTACAAATGTTTTTGATTTTCTTGTTTATGAATGAATCAATATCTTTTTCAGATGGCAATGATTTTATCTTATATAAGCTAATAACATCTTTTAATGCAAGTATCCCTAGAATCGATGAACACTCAGATTCTGTAAAATTCCAATCAGATTCATCAAGTGAAATCACTGCATCTGTCAGAGTTTGAGCTGCTGTTGATGATGTTGATATTTCTAATCCTCCAGTTTCTTTGAATACTTCATCCGTTTCTGGTGGTTGAATTGGTTGAATCACAATGTTATCATCATCTATTTCACCATAAATTGCAAATGATTCGGATGTAGCTGGGGTTAAAACTTTAAATTGCTTTTCAACAGCATCTGAGTAGATTCCTCCTTTGAGAATGGCTCCGAACTGCATTTTCGCAATTCCATGTTTACATGGTTTCACTGTAAAACAAACCACATCCCTGGAATCTTTTTTGATTTTGAGGTTATACCCAATTTCTTTCTCAAAGTCTAAATTAAATGATCTGGCAGCTAAATCGATTTCAATATCTTCATCTGATTGATTTTCTACAACAACTGGTATTTGAACATTCTCATCTCCTACATTCAAGAATCGAGGTAACATTGGTCTTATCATGAATGGAAGTGATACTGTGAAATTGGATTCAGTAGTTCCAAAGTAACATTCTTTGAAAGATGCTACGGCCATAATTCTGTATCTTGTCAAAGTATCTGGGAGTTTTATTTTGACTTTAACTTTCCCTTCTTTATCTGTGAATGTTGATGCTTCAAACGCAGCAACTGGATAGAAGTTTGTTCTTACTTCTAATTTTTCAGTTTTTTCTTGCTTTTCAGTTAACAAACCACCAACAGTCATATGCTCATGTTCTGAATCATGATCATCAAATTCTTCAAAAGATACTTCTTTGGAGATTGACGTTCCAAAAAATGGAAATCCTCCTGATTGTCGTTTTTTGGAATAAATATGTCTTCTATTGTTGAAATTTTGAAGAGATTCCTTTAATTGAATAGAACTTGAAGAATCAATGAAATCAATGAATTCACGAGAACTTCTCTGTGATGCCTTGATAGATCTGGATAAAAAGTGATCCAAAGGATTTTTTAACTTATAATTTCCGAGATGTAACACTGCATCATCTACAATCATCAACAATACATCTGCTCCTTCAACGGATTTTTTTTGGTAATCTAAAACTTCCACTTCAATTATTGTCTCTTCACCTGGTTTTAATTGATTATTATCTTGGTTGATTGAAACATGCAAATGAGATTCAACAGGAAGTACTTTCAGATTCAATGATGCAAACATAGTTTTCTTTTTTTCTGAATTTTCGAAAATGGAAACAACAACAGCAAAATTTGGAATCATTTCTTTTGTAATTTTGATTTTTAACAAATATGAAGGTGAATCCAAAGTAAGTGTTTCTGATTTTATCACATCGTCACCTAAAACTAAAAGTTGAACATGAGATTTCTTAAAAGGTGACTGCAAATAAATTTCTGCTGTTTCATCAATTACATATTCTTCCTTATTGGCAATCATCAATATTTCAGGTGCAGGTTCAAAAACATTATCATTGTTGTTTGAATCCACATAAAATGTAACACTTGTACAGTTTTTGTTTCCTTTTTTGTCTTGAACTGATGCTTTGATTTTATAATTACCACTATGTTCGAGTTGGCATTGAAAGTTGATTGGTTTTGAAGTGGAATCTTTTTCAAATTTTTGAATTGATTTTTCAACTTCTTTCTTATGTTTGTAACTGATTTCAACCAATTCCAAATCAACCTTTACATTTGAAACCGCAATTCCATTTATATTAGCCACAATCAAATCAACATCACAAACTTGATCACAAGAAATAACTCTTGATTTCATTTTTAAACCGACATAAACTTCAGCAGGATGAAAAATAATTGATGATGAAGAGTTTACAAGTTGATTGTTAATATCATAAACTGATGCGGTGGTATTCACATGAAAGGGCATGATAGGGGCATCTTTCAAACTTTTTAGTGAAATACCAACATATCCTTCACCTGAATCATTCAAGGATAATGGATAATATCCAAAATCTTGAGTTTGACTGATGATATCATTAAAGGTGTACGAAATCCAACCATTTGGTTTATAAATAGTAGGTGTCACAGTAGTAGCACAATTTACAGCACATAAAGACATTGGTCCACCACTGAAATAATTCGCTTTTATCTTCATCTGAGCTTTTTCATTGATTAAATATAGTTTTGGAGCAATTTCTGTTGATGCTGTGAATTCTGGTTTTCTAAATTCTTGTACACAAAATGAATGAGTTTCAATAAAATCTTTTCCATCTGAAAGTTTCAAAAAACAATCTCCCAAGTTCAAATTATCAGGAAGTGAAAGTTCAAAGTTAAAAGATCCATTTTCAGCAATTTCCAGTTTTGATTCATAAAAACTATTTCTTTGAGAATCAAACGCTTCACAGATCAAACAATTAACTTTAGGATATTCCACTGAAAATGAAGATCCTTTTTTGACAATGTTTCTGAGATATCCTTTGATGTTCACCTTTTCATTTGGTAAATAAAGAGCTTTCTCATCAATCACAACAACATGAAGCCCATATTTTCTTTTTTGATTGTATTTTGTCAATACTACTGAACAATCATTTTTCCTTCGTGAAATAATAATTTTTTTTTCTTTATCTGCAGAAAATGAGACATAACCTTCTTTGGTAGAATAAATCTTGTCATATTCAAAGTCTGTCTCAATTAAAGAACCATCTTTTAAATTGGTACTCCAAGCATGAATTATTCCATTGTAGTAAATTTGATCAAGACTGATACAAGTTGATTGTATCCAAACTATTTTTCTGTATTGAGAAGGAAACCAAAAGTTTGGTTCAACGACTACTATCAATTGTCCTAAATTTTCATTTTTATGTTGTAAATATTTTTGAAGTTCGATTGTTGTTTCATCATAACCAATTTTTGATTTTTGAACATTCAATGTTAAATCAACTACATGGGTTCCTAAATTTGATAAATGCTCATCCAAAGTTGATTTTGACAAATCTAAAAATGACAATTCGCTTAATTTTGAATATTTAGTAACATCAGCGTGATAAACTGAACATTTGATTTTTGAAACTTTTTTTGTCCAAATTTGATATGTTGGAGGTCCTGTTGATGCATCATGGATCATTTTTCCTTCAGCAGCAATGAACTCAGTTGAATTTGAATCTGTGGGTGTGAAATAATATTCCCGTTTTTTCATAGTAGAACCATAGATATCAATCAATTTGGAACTGAAATCAATTTTATATTCTGTTCCAACTAAAAATTTGCCAGAGATATTAAGCCACAAAGAATAATTTTCATAACTAATTTGAACATCAATTCGTGGTGAAATAGAGATCATGTTCTTTTCAAAAATAGATTCATCAATTGGACGTGTCAATTGAATAGAGACACGTCCTGGTGCAGTATAACTCTCTGCTATAGTAAATTCAGTGTAAGTTCTGAATTGTGCTGATTTTGATTCTGTTGAACATAAAACACCTTCCATTGATTGTATTCCAGGTAAAATTTGTAATTCAAAAGGATATCCAGCAGGTAATTCAGAGTCAACAGTGAACCAAACTCCATCATGAGATTTAGGATCTTCAAGTAAAAATTTGATGTTTTCTTGAATATTTTTATATTGATTGTCAATATACATAAGTTTTACTTGGTCTCTTGTGAGCATTGATAATGAATAATGAGTTAAACGAACAAGGCCTCCATCTACAAGTCTTACATGTTCTAGTAAATTTTCGACATCAATTTCTTGATCAAACTTCAAAAAGAAAATAGGTTTTGCACTGACTGAGATTCCAGAAGGAAAAATATCAATACATTTTGGTGAAGCTGTTGAAAATGAAAAATGATACATCTTTTGAAGCTCCATTTCCAATTCACTTTTAATTCCTTTTGGTATTGTAACTTGATAAGTTGTTGCTTTTCGAATTTCATGAGGTGTGAATTTTAAAATTTTTGGAGTTATCCATTTTATTTCTCCTTCAAGTTTTGGTGAAATTTTTAATGGATTTTTTTTCTTTCTGATGAATTCAAGAGTAGCAATCGGAACCATAGGTTGATTAAATATTACAGTGATAAAAGTAACATCTTTGACTTGTTCTCCATCCGGAGTATGATTTAAAATTAATAATTCTTCTCCTCCTTCTGTAGGTCTCATAGGTGCTTGTAATTTTTCTTTTGGTTTTGCAGGAAATTTAGCAAGTTCAATCTGACCTTTTTCAGGTCTCTTGATTGAATCATCTCTTTGAGTAAATGAATTTTCATTCTTAGAAGTTATTTGAAAATCAGGTAATTTTTTAAATATTGTTTGTGCTTCTTCTTTTGAAAGTTCCTGATGTTTTTTCTTTTCACTTTGCTCTTTTTGAATTTTTTTGAATTTTTCTGATGATAGAGACAGCAAAACATTGGACTTTGTTTTGTTTGTTATTTCAGATTTTTTCAAATGTACTTTGTCAAAAAAAGTTGATGCACTCACCGTGAACAACTCGTTTACGGTTTTAAACATGTTGAATTGATTTAATTGGTGGAGGAGTTCTATTCTAAATTTAATCTTCTCAATTCTCACAAAGTAAACTTGAATTTTTAAAACAATACCCACTCAGCAAGTCTTTCAGTTCCAAAATAGCATTATCAGCATACTACTTCAATTGCTATTTTGAGACAGATTTCTAATTGGTTGAAAAATTTGTCGTTAGGGATTTTCAATACATTTCAAGGAAATAGAATGAAAAAATTGCAGAATTGAATGTTCTTCATATTTGATTGGGTAGACATATTTAAATGTCGCACTTCATTGGTTGAATTTCATCAACAAAAAAACAACAAAATGGTACTCTTTGGCGCTCCTGTTCTAGAACCAAATACGTCAATAGTAAGAACAACAACATACTAAAAAAAAAGATCATTTGTATTGTTTCATTTTTACTTCCTGGCGTCGCTCAAATAATTGCTGGAGCGATTGCTAAGCCAGTAGACAACGCAGCTATCATGGTAGGAATATCAATGATTGTTGTAAATCTTCTTTTATGGCTACTTTCAAGTTTTATTGTAGCAATATTGGCTTTAATTGTTTCTGTCTTCGGGGTTCTCACATTTGGTATTGGATTTGTGCTTTATCCATTTGTGTTTGTTGGTTACCTCGCTCCATTTATTGTTTACCCATGGTCAATTATCTGGGGTATCAACTGTTATCTCAAATCAAATGCAGCACCTATCCCTTCACAAGCATCTGTTACTGAAAACCCACAACAACCTCAACAAGTTCCTCAACAAAACTATGAGCAACAACCTCAACAACAACAACAAGACTTTCAACAACAACAACAACAACAACAATTCCAACAAGGAATTCCTCAACAAGACTTTCAACAACCTCAACAAAACATGCAACAACCACAATTCCAACAAGAAATTCCTCAACAAGACTTTCAACAATTCCAAGGCATTCCGCAACAAGACTTTCAACAACCACAACCTCAACAAATCTATGAGCAACCTCAACAAGACTTTCAACAACAAGGAATCCCTCAACAAGACCAATAAAAACTAGTTGTATTTAACTTTTTATCATTTTTTTTTGGTTCATTATTTTCAAAGTATTAATATTAACCTTTGTTTTTTCTTTTTTTACTCCATCTACTGATGATATCAGGTTCAGTTTCTTCAAGAATATTTGAGAAAATTCACAAATCTTTTTTTTTTTGATTTTGAATCAGTTTTAGCATTGTAACAAATGGCTGCATATTCTGGACCGAAAATAGCTTTAGTTTCTTTAAGTAATACAAAGGTATGAAAAAACTGTTTCCCAAGTTCTTTTGGACGTGTAGTAGAACAAGAAATAAAAAAACTTTCTTTTCTTCTCCACCAAATAAGAAGCATTGTCAGGACCACCAAGTTGACCAGCGTCAATAATGTATGTATATGCACCAAAAGGAACTAATTTATCAACTGCTCTCATTATTGCTTCATGGTATGTAAAATTTTCTTCTTTAAAATTTTTGTAAATTTTTGAATCTTCAAAAACTATACAAAAAACAAATCCTTTTTCATCTACAATCTTCTATGAAGTAATGCCAGTTTTACATTCTTTTTTATCATTCTTTTTTTTTAATCCTCGACCAGTCCACTTCCAAGCATCATCATCCAAACTGAGAATCAAAAATGGTATCCAATAGTCTTTTGATAAATGATGAAACTTCTCTTCTGCCTTTTCGAAATCAATATGAAGGTAATGATTAATAAAATGATATTTTTTTTTTGACATTATTCCTTGAAAAAATTCATTTCCAAAAATTCCTGTTGAATCATGTTTCCAATAATTCTCCGACTTCATGATTCTCACAAGACCTTTCACAAAATATATAATTAGTCAAAACCATATAGATTCTTCTGTAACTTGAATCAACTGTTTTGATTTTGTTGTGACATTTTTGTTTTTCAAGTTCAAATTTGTTGCTTCCAAAATATTGTGAACAAAAGGTGTAAAAAACCTTTTGAAAACTGTATCAATTGAGTATTTTGTAAACCGTTAGCTTTACAAGTTGGACCTGAGTGAACATCTGTTTTGGCATATTTTTTTGAATAATCATAATCTGGAGTGATAGAAACCCCAACTGTTTTAAAACTTCAGAAAGAGTAATACCATAAGTTTTCTCCTGCCTGGTACCTAAAAAAATAAAAACTCTTTTCTGGTTGTTTTTTGGAGATTGATGTTTGATGGTTTCTTCTTCATTCTCTTCATCAAACAAAACCTCTTTCTCTTCTTCTTCTTCTGATGAACTGTCATAGGTATCTAATTCATCATCGTAAAATAATCTTCAAATTGAATTTTCTTTGGGTTTTGACTCATGTCCATCTTCTCATTAACCAACCACTAAATTTTGATGATTAGCCAATTTTTCCAAAAATAAAAAGCACGGACTAAAAAATTAAAACTCAAAAATTGTTTGCATTAATCTAAAGAATGTTTGGGACAGTATTATTTTTACATTGGAAGAACTTTTTTTTTTCTTGTGAAAAATGAGAACTCAATCGGATATATTTTCATTCAAAACGACCAAAGGATTATAAAACACAAATAAAATTAGATATTCTTATTGGTCATTCTTCAATAGAATCTAATTTTCTGTTACATTCAGAACACATTAAACATCGTCAAAGAACCAAAGGAATAGAAAACGTTTTATTTTACCAAAGTGCACAATATGATAAAACTTTTTAATTGATCTGAGTTATTCAATGATGACGTAATCTGTTGCTTCTTATGAGCATTCATAATGAATAATGAGTTAAACGAACAAGTCTATCTACAAGTCTTACATGTTCTAGTAAATTTTCGACATCAATTTCTTGATCAAACTTCAAAAAGAAAATAGGTTTTGCACTGACTGAGATTCTAGAAGGAAAAATATCAATACATTTTGGTGAAGCTGTTGAAAATGAAAAATGATACATCTTTTGAAGCTCCATTTCCAATTCACTTTGGTATTGTTTGTTGCTTTTCGAATTTCATTAGGTCTTGATTGAATCATCTCTTTGAGTAAAGAAATTTTCAATCTTAGAGCTTATTTGAAAATCAGGGAATGATTTTTTATTGTTAGTGCTTCTTTTGAGAGTTCTTGATGTTTTTTCTTTTCATTTTTTTGAATATTTCTGACAGAGAACATTGGATTTTGTTTTGTTTGTTATTTCAGATTTTTTCAAATCCACTTTGTCAAAAAAAGTTGACCATGAACACGTTCTCACACCAAATTGGCCAAAAATTTTTTACCTATTTTATGCATTTTTCAGCCTTTTCATTGGTCTATTTCCCTCTTTGTTGAAGTTTTGATTTTTTTCATTGGTTACCTTTGTCAATTTTTTATTTTTAAATTTTGCCAACTTGGTCTGAAAACGCAATAAAGGTTTTAAAAAAATTGAAATTTAGTGGATGGTCACAAATGTACACTTCAATTGCTATTTTAAGAAAGATCTCCAATTGGTTGAAAATTTGTTGTCGTTGGGAATTTTTCAAAGCATTTCAAAGAATACAAAGAAATAATTATGGAATCATCAACGTTGATTTTTCTTTGGATTTGATTGGATAAAGAAAATGATAAATGTGGCACTTCATTGGTTGAATTGAATTCACATCAACAAAGAAACAACAAAATGGTACTCTTTGGCGCTCCTGTTCTAGAACCAAATACTTCAATAGTAAGACAACAATTTTCTAAAAACAAAAGATTATTTGTATTGTTTCATTTCTCCTTCCTGGCTTTGCTCAAATAATTGCTGGAGCGATTGCTAAGCCAGTAGACAACGCAGCTATCATAGTAGGAATATCAATGATTGTTGTAAATCTTCTTTTATGGTTATTTTCAAGTTTAATTGTAGTATTATTGACTGTGATTGTTACTATCGTAGGCACTTTCACATTTGGGCTTGGATATTTGCTTTATCCATTTGTTTTGGTTGGTTACCTTGCTCCATTTATTGTGTATCCATGGTCAATTATCTGGGGTATCAACTGTTATCTCAAATCAAATGAGAAAGCACCTGTTCCTTCACAAGCATCTGTTACTGAAAACCCACAACAACCTCAACAAGTTCCTCAACAAAACTATGAGCAACAACCTCAACCTCAACAACAACAACAAGACTTTCAACAACAACAACAACAACAACAATTCCAACAAGGAATTCCTCAACAAGACTTTCAACAACCTCAACAAAACATGCAACAACCACAATTCCAACAAGAAATTCCTCAACAAGACTTTCAACAATTCCAAGGCATTCCGCAACAAGACTTTCAACAA
>JABLTG010000062.1:51637-99311 GCA_016618085.1 Neovahlkampfia damariscottae
CCAACAAGGAATTCCTCAACAAGACTTTCAACAACCTCAACAAAACATGCAACAACCACAATTCCAACAAGAAATTCCTCAACAAGACTTTCAACAATTCCAAGGCATTCCGCAACAAGACTTTCAACAATCACAACCTCAACAAATCTATCAGCAACAACACCAATAAAAGCTGCTTGTATTTAACTTTTTCTCATTTTTTTTGGATTTTCTCTACCAACAAAAATTATTATGAATCAAAAACCAAGCCATACCTCAGGAAGATCTACTACAGAAGAGCAAATTTTTTGAGTTTCATTGGTGTACGATATTTTTGACAATCTCAACTTTTTTCATCTCATCATTCGAAAATGTTTGTCAAGAGATTTGATTCAAAAAAAAAAGGCCTCTTTGACTTGTTCTCCATCTAGAGTATGATTTAAAATTCATGATTCTTTTGGTTTGATTTTATTATTATTACTTTTTCTTTTGGTTTAATTTTAAGTATTCCTACACCAATCAGATTATCTGAAACAATATGAACTCTCTAACAAAAAGGAGTGAAGGCAAAATTTCGGTTTGACGTTGAAGGTGTTGAAAATATGTTGATCAACAACGCCTTTGATGCATAATTTACCAGATCCATTGAAAAGATAGAGGATGGTTATCACTTTGTGATTGTGAAAATTACAAACATCTCTCAAAATAATATTAAATTCCAAAAACATTTGGAGATTGGTGATGATTCTTTTTCTGAACGAAATGTACATCTTGCTGCGCTCTATTCCAGATGGAACAAAGATATATTTGAAGGTTCTTTTATTTCTAATGAATAAAATGGTTTGATGTTGAAAGCAATCTTTGGTGGAAAAATTGACAGATTTTTAAAAGAAATTTTATTGGAAAAATCCACATGTTTGACACAAAAATTTCCTCAAAAAACTGGTTTTCCACAAAAATTTCTGTAATTTTTTCAATTTCCTCTTGAGTTTTTATTTCACATGTACCCAATTTTTTGCAGTTGACATCGATGAGGAAAATAACACGATTTTTTCCACTGATGTAAAAAAAGCGATAAGCCAAACAGAAAAAGGAAAATCTTTTCAAATGGATTTGCAAGATCAAGAAAAAGAAGCAAAACAAAAAAAAGTAAAATAACTTCAACAAAGAAATAAAAATCCAATGACCACAATGTTGCTCAACTGTATTAAGACATTCAAAAATCATAGTCTTTTTTTTCTTCATTTGTTTGGTATTCTACCATATATCATAGTTCAATATAAAAATAAGTGAAATGAAATCAATAATCAAAGTTGATATTTTTCAAATAAACCTTACATAATTCTTCACTGTAATCCCATAGTTCATTTGCCAATTTCTCATTTCTTGCCAATGAATTTGGTTCCTTTAAATTATTATCTTGAAAATATTTTCCACTAATTTCTTCAACTTCAATTGAAGAAGCCAAATATAAAGTTGTCTGACTTCCTTCAAATATTGTTTTAAAAAATGTTGGTTCCAAAATTGGAGCGACAATTTTATAGACAATTCCAAATTCATCTTTCCCGATTCCAGTTGAAATATTTCCAGGATGTAATGAATTACATCTAACTCCGTATTTGTGATATAATTTGTGAATTTGAGATGATGTAAGAACATTGAATAATTTTGAAGCACCATATTGAATGAGTGGAATGGAAGTTCCTTTTGATGGTTCAAAGAAATCTTTTATATTTATTGTTTCTCCTTTGACAAATGTATGTCCATGAGACGCTAAAATGATGATTTTTCCTTTTGATTCAATCATGAATTTCATCAGCAACTTTAAGATTTAAAAATGTATTATTTAGTTACTCGAAGTAATAAATAATGGGATAAATGATTAATTCCAACCATTTTTTCAACTCCTTGTTTCGTCAAATCTTTCATTGACATAACATTCAAATAACCTGCGTTTGTGATCAAAATGTCGATTTTTAAATTTAATTTTTTGAAGTTTTCAACACTTGAAACAACCGAATTTAGGTCTGAAAGATCAATTTTTAAAAATGTTAACTTTTAAAAATGAGTTAATTTTTTTGTTTTTACTTTTGAATTTGGAGCTTCTTTTTGAATTTCTTCCATTACAATTTTTGTTTTTTTTTCATTTCTGCAAGCAAATATGATATCAGCACCCATTTTTGCGAGATTCAAAGCAGTACATTGTCCAATACCATCACTTGCGCCTGTGTGTATTTTTTTTTTAAATTTTTTTTTTTTAACCTGTGATAAAGACAGATTTTCCTTTCAATGAAACGGATAAATCAGTAAAGGGTGCTTCCACAAAAACTTTTCGACAAATTTTATAGGTAATAAACAAAAAGGCAATAACACCAACTACAACAGTCAACAAACTCATAAAAATTTGACCAATGAAATAGAATCGGATAATTTATTTCCACCAATTTGAAATCAAACTTCTTTTTATTTTTAAATTAGTTTATGTGATTTTTTAATGATTCTTTGAATTCGAAACATCCATCCAATCAAATCACCAATGACCACAAAAATCGTAAACTCAATTAGCAGGTTGTGGTGGGAAATTTTTCCTGATTTAAGTGATCCAAAGCCTGAAGAAAAAACTGATGAAAAATATGATGTGGTGGATTATTATGGAGATTTAGAGGTCCTCATAGAATCAAAGGAAATTGAATCAAAAACAAAAACTAATTTATTTCAAAAAGTATACAATTCAATGAGAAATGACGTATATGTAGTTATTTTACTACTATTTTGTCTTGGATCATTAACTTCAATTGTATCTGCCGCCATAGATTGGGCAATTGATAACCTTCAATCAACAAGAAATATGTTAAGCTCTTTAACACCTTATTTTTTTGTAAATTATTTTTTGTATGTAACCTACTGCGTAATTTTTGGAGTGCTATCAGTTGCATGTGTTAACAACATCAGTATCAATTCACCAGGTTCAGGTAAAGCTTTTTAAAAAAAACAAAAATTAAATTATCAAAAACAGGTAAACAATTTTTTTTATTTCAATTAATTTCAAAAAGGTATACCTGAAATGAAAGCCATGGTAAAATATAATTATTTTTTTATTATTCATTTCAGATTGGAGGTGTTATTATGAATCGTTATTTATCTTTAAAAAATTTCACTGGAAAAATACTTGGATTAATTTGTGCCTTTGGATCTAGTTTATCTGTTGGACGTGAAGGTCCTTTTTGCCATTTTGGAGGAATGTAAAAAAAAAAAAATTAATTTTTTTTTCAATTTTACAGGGTAAGAACTTATCTTTTCATCAAACTAATTTTCTCAAGATTGCTCATTCAATTATGAAATTAAGTTTCTTTTCAAGAATCAGAGGAAATGATTTAGAGAGAAGACAAATGTTAGCTGCTGCTTGTGCTGCTGGTGTTGCTTCAGTTTTTGGTGCACCATTTGGTGGTGTTATATTTTCAGTTGAAGTTACAGCAACTTATTTTCCAGTTGGAAATTTATGGAAATCTGTTTTTGCTGCATTATGTTCAAGTACTTTATTTTCAATTTGGAGATATTTTGGAATCAAAGGAACACAAGAATTTACAGATTTTGATGAACATCCATTTGAAATGGTTGAATATATATTCTTTGCCATTGAAGGAATTGCTCTTGGATTATTAGGTGCTTTATTCGTTTATTTAACTATTTATGCAATGAAATTAAGAAAAAGACATAAATTAGTGAAGGATAGACCATATAGATTAATTATCATAGTCACTATAGTTGTATCTTGTTTAAGATATGCTCTCAATCCTGGTTTGTTCAAAACAACTTCATCAATGTTAACCTATTTGTATAAATTACCATTAGTACAATGGGAGATACCCAATCCTTTGGTTCATTTAATCATCATGAGTTTTGGAATTTACTTTATTACAATCATTTCAGTTTCAATGGTAACAAATTCAAAATTTTTTATTTTTTTTTTTAGCCAATAGCTGGTGGTGTTTTTTCTCCAACTTTTTTATGTGGAGCTGCTTTTGGAAGATTATTTGGTGAAATAATATCTATAACACTTTCATTTTTTGGACTTCCTCCTGTTAATCCTTTGGGTTATGCTGGTAAAACTTTTTTTGTTTTTTAATTGAATTAAAGTTGTTGGTGCTGCTGCAATGGCTTCAGGTGTAACAAGAACTTTATCCACTGGTGTTATTGTATGTTTTTTAGAATTTTAATTTTTTTTTAGATGTTTGAATTGACTGGTCAAATTAGATTTTTAGTTCCAACTTTGTTGGCTACTGTTTTGGCTGTTCCAGTTGCAAACTTATTTACAGAATCTTTTTACGCAGAAGCTTCACAATTAAGAGGAATACCAGAAATAAAACCAATAAGAAAAGAAGCATCACATCAATTAACAGCAGCAGATTTAATGAGAAAAAATGTTGATTTTATCACTAAAGAAACAACTGTACAAAGAGGAATTGGTAAATTTAAAAAAAACAAATTTAACATTTTTTTTCACAAAGAATTAAGTCAAGGTATTTGGAGAAGCTTTTATCCAATTGTGACAAATAAAGAAGAAAAAACTTTATTAGGTTATATAAGATCTGAAAAGTTACGTGCTATTGTTGATCAATACCAAAATCACCCAAACATGTCAATTTTCTTTTCAAAAAAAAAAAAAAAATTAGTTTCAGAAATGGACTCAATGGAAAATATATTCGTTAAATCACAAAGAGGAATTGAAGTTCAATATGATGCAGCACCATTAGTAATTTTACTTCATACACCTGTCATCAGAATTTTTTATCTATTTTCAATTTTAGGATTGAGTCATGCTTATGTTTTAGATAAAGGAAAATTAATTGGAGTTCTTTCAAAAAAAGATTTAATTAAATTTAAATTATAAACTTCATAAGAATAAAAATTATTTGTTTTTTTTTTATTGAAGTCTCATAACTTTCATGTTATTGATTTGTCCAGTGACACCTTCAACATTTCCAAAAACAACAACAACAACATCACCTGGGTTTAAGATTTGTGATTTTTCTAAATCTCTAATGACTGATTTAACAATATTGTCTGTTCCTAAGATACTATCAACAACTCTACATTTAATTCCTCTTGTAATTTGTAATTGTCTTGCAGTTTGTTTGTGTTGAGTGATAACTAAAAGAGGTGTTTTTGTTTTATATTTTGAGATTAATCTAGCTGTGAATCCAGATTCTGTCAAAGTGATAATCATTGAAGCTTTTAATTCTTCTGCTGTTTTTACTGCTGATGAAGCAATAGTTTCGGCAATGGAAACTTGTTCGTTTTGTTCTTTGATAGCAGTTCTCATTGCTGAATAAAGAGTTGAATAGTCCATTGAGTCTTCAGTTGTAACACAGATTTGTGACATACGTTTTACTGCTTCAATTGGATAGTCTCCTTTAGCTGTTTCTCCACTTAACATAACACAGTCACTACCATCATAGACAGCATTAGCTACATCTGTTGCTTCTGCTCTTGTTGGTCTTGGATTAACAATCATAGTTTCTAACATTTGAGTAGCTGTAATTACTGGTTTTCCTGCAAGATTACATTTAGCAATCATCATTTTTTGTGCTAAAACAACTCTTTCTAATGGGATTTCAACACCTAAATCACCTCTAGCAACCATAATTCCATCAGATTCTTCAAGAATTTCATCAAAGTTTTCTAAACCTTCTAAATTTTCAATTTTTGAAATGATTTTAATATTTGATCCTTTTGGTCCTAAAACTTTTCTAATGTCACGTACATCTGATGCTTTTCTTGTGAATGAAGCAGCAATGAAATCAACACCATTTTTAACACCAAATTGAAGGTCAGCAACGTCTTTATCAGTTAAAGCTGGTAAATCTACTTTTGTTCCTGGCAAATTACAACCTTTTTTTGTTCCTAATTTTCCTGTATTTTGAACTAAAACTTTAACTTCTGTTTCTGTTGTTTCAAGTACTTTACATGAAATTAAACCATCATCAACAAGTACAATATCATCTTTTTTTAATACTTTTACGATATTTTTGTAATCAATGAATACATGTTTTTCGTCACCAGTCTTTCAAAAAAAGAATTAAAAATTAAAAGTTTTTTTTTTTACTTCAAATTCTTCATCTTTTGTTGTGAATGTGAATTCAGAATCTTTTTCAAGTGTAACTTCTTTGATATCATTTTTGAAATATCCAGTTCTAATCTGTTGAAAAATACAAGTTAAAAAAAAAAAAAATCCAAACTTCTGGTCCCTTAGTGTCTAATAAGATTCCAATAGTTTTTTCAAGGTTATCAGCAGCCTTTCTTGCATTTTGGATTGTTTTTAAATGATATTCATGTTCTCCATGTGAAAAATTCATACGAACAACATTCATTCCTGCTTTCATAAGTCCTTCAAGTTGTTCAACACTTTGTGTTTTTGGACCAATTGTGCAAACGATTTTTGTGTGTTTTTTGGTTCCATCAAGGTTTGTATCGCAAATTTGTTTTCCTGTAAGGTTACTCCAGAACTTAATGTGACTCATTTTTATTCTTTTTATTCTTTCAGGTGATGGGAATGTGATTGGTCTTTTATTATCCGATTGAGAAGTGAATGATTGGCCAAAAAAAACCAAAATCGAATCTCGAAAAACGAAATAGAATTATTTACGTTAAATTCATCAAAATTTAAATAAAATGAACGAATTTCCCAATTAGTAGAATTCCCATATTTAATTTTTGCCATCCAATTAACATCAAATGTGAAAAATTTTATCTTCTACGATGTTTCATGATGACTTAGATGGGCGAACTGAAATTAGTTGTTTAATTTCGAAATGATGTTATTCTCATGTGTACAAATTTGTCTGAAAAATAAAAAGAAAAATTTTTTGGTTATCAAAATGGATCATTTCCAAAGAAGATTAAATTAGTTTCATTTTTTTGAAATAATCATAAATCCCCTTGGCGAAATTTTTGGATCAAAAATTCTCACTAAATCAGCATCCAATTTATTTTCTTTCAAATATAAAGTTCGATCCATCAGTATAATAGCTTCAATAAGAGGACTAAACATTGCTCTCAAAGACCAAAAACATGCAAATTCTCTAATAATTCCATCTTTATCTGGGTTGAATGTTTGATAATACTTGATGAGCATTTTCTTGAATTCTTCAATATTTTCAAAGTTTTTTTTAAAAGAAGATTCAAATAAATCTGAATTTGATTCTAACAATTTCTTAATTCCTTCATAGGAATATTCTTCAAATGAATAAGAGTTTTGATGTGTTGTTCGAATCCTAAATTCAGTTTCTTTTGATTTATCCTTTAAATTTGATTGCAATAAACATTCTAAAGCAGCTCTAAATGAATTCTTTCGAAAAAGAAAAATATTTGTTTCTGATAAATTACCCAATACTTTTCCATAATTCAAAAAACTATTTGAGCAACTTTTTGACATTGGATATCCATATATTTCATTTCCATGACCTTTTTCTGATATTTTATTATAACAGCAACCAACATTTATCAATGCTTTTGCATTACTTTTTTTGAATAATTGAATGACAGACGCACCAAGATCACCACATGTATGCAGACCTTTTTCATTTTTGAGTTGATTTTTTTTTGTTACCAATAAGTAAGTAATTATCATTTTTATCCATATATGGTTCGATTAAAGTTTCAAAATCTTTTACTGACATCTCCAGACTGATGTGAAATGTCAGCAAATTTAACTTTTCATTTTTCTCATTTTTGTTTCGTTTGATTGAACTTTCTGTGATGTTTTCTTTATTATCAATACCAATTACATTTAGTCCATATTTTTCAGACAATAAATTTGTCAAATACCCTCGTCCTGAACCTATGAAATTTTAAAAAAATTCATTTGAGTAATACCAATGTCAATGACAGTTTTACAATGATATTTTTCAGCCGTATCAGCTATTATTTTGGTCATTCTTTCTACTTCATATTTTTTTTTCGGTTTTATTTTTTTTTCTTTTCCAATTTCAATAGTTTCAACTTTAAGACATTCTTGAGGTAACTCCAATTCTTTTGCTGTTTTTACAAATTCTATCAGTGATTTTGGAAAATTTTCATTTATTTTTCCTTCATTAATCATTTCAAATAGTTCTTCGTTGGACATGGTGAGTAACGGTTTTTTCCATTCTTCAGGAACTTGTTTTTTCCAATGTTCTTCAATGAAAAACTTGATGATATCACATTGAAAATCTTTCTTTATTGGATAGTAATTAAAAAAATATTCGTGTCGTGAAATAAACTTTGACAACTTCTTTGCTTGTTCTTCCATTTGAATTTTGAACCAATAAAATTGGTTGAAAAGAATGACGCTTTAATTTCTAACATCGTATGAAAACTTTTCTTTTTTGTTTAATTGTTTAAAATTTTTATTGATGTTCCAAAATTTGTGATTTGTACATTTTTTGCATTTGTTTTTGGTTCAATGGTTGATATATTGAAGGATTGTTTGCAGCGAGTAATCTTTCAGCCATGGAACCATGTTTTTCTGTTTTTGAATTTTCTTTCAAAGCATAATCTACTGTAATTTGTTTTCCGCTCAAAAATTGACCATTCATTCCATCTATAGCTTGATCTGCAGCTTCAAAACTATCAAATGAAAGAAAAGCAAATCCTCTACTTTCTCCAGTTTCCAAATCTTTTTGAATTTGAGGTGTTGTAATTATATTTCCAAAAACACTAAAGGTATCATACAGTTGTTTCTCATCTAAAGAAGGATCTAAATTTCCAACAAATAAATTAGCTCCAACTTGTAAATTCTTTTTATCTTGACTTGCTTTGTTTATTCTAATTGGTTTTCCGAATAACTTGACAGAATTCATAACTCTGACAGCATAATCAGCATCTTCTGTTGATTTAAATTCAACAAAACCATAACCTGAATGAGTTTGAGTTACTCTGTCCTTTGGAATATAACAATTAACAATTGAACCAACTTGTAAAAATAATTCCCAAACAATTTCTTCTGAAACTTGTTGGTCAAGATTTCCGACATAAATTGTCGCTTCTTGGTTACGCTCTGTTGGAGGACCAATGGTGAATTTTGCAGACATAATTGTTGAACTGTTTTAGAAAATGATTGGATAAAAAAAATAAACAAATCATAAATTAAAATTTTAATTCTTCAAATACGAACTTGATAATCTTCAGCTTGTGTATAATACCTTACAAAAGGCATTCCTTGTTTATCCAATTTCTTAAAATGAACTTTCAAATAACGAACTTGTAATCCTGAAATCTGTTTTACAAAAATTAGAAAATTTGATTGAAATTTACTGTGTAATATGGGATTTGAAACCATACTGAAATTGGTTTTTTCAATGCACTTTTGAAATTTTGTTCATCTGTAATTGAAAAAAATTCAACTGAAAAATTCATTGAATAAGATTTCGTTCCTTGGAAATTTGTAATTTTCCAATGAACTTCATCTTTCTCAGGATAATATTTAGCACTTCCAATTTGTGCTGTAAATTGAAAATTAGTTGAATCTTGAAAAATTAAAAAGGAATTTTGAAATGATCTTACCAGATGGAACTGTAATTTTAATAATAACCTCAGAAGATGAAGAATCATTTTTATATTGTGCTTTCACTGTTACATCATATTCAATTCTTGAACTTCCAACATTTGGTTTACAATGAACAAGAATCAAAGGTTTAACTTTTTCATCTAATCTATAACTCAATAATTCAAATTCACCATCGGGTGGCACAAAATAAATAGTTCTATCTTCTTTAAATCTTGTTAATTGAACACATTGATGAAATTTAATATCTTCTAAATCAACACTTGATGCTTTGGAGAGATCTTTATTCATTGCTTCAAATAAGACTTTATCATTCAATCCAAGTTTTAATTCAGGCATTCCTGATAATTCTGATTTAACTTTAATTCGACCAATGACCTCTGAATGAATTGCTTTTCCATTTGAACCACAAATCATGTTTACATATTCAATGACATCCATAAAAACTTTGTTTTCTGGATAATAAATTCCTTCTTTTCTCCATGATATTGCGTTTGTTACTGCAGTTGGAACTTTTAATTGTTTTTCAACTTTTGTGTCAGTTATTTTATGAAAAGCTTCTTTTAAAGTCATTTGTCCAATTTTATTGACTTCATCATTCATTTTGTATGCAGTTGCGATAATTCCTTTGTTATATAATACCTTTTCATATTCAGATATTTTTGAATGTTTAATTTGAATAAAATCTTTTAATAAATCACTTTCTGTTAATTGTGGCCATCCATAATCGATAGTTTCGTCAAGTAATTCATAGACCGTGACAAAATTATCTTTTATAGCTTCTTCATTCACCACATTGAAATAATCTTCAAATACTTTCACCAAACGAATTAAAAAATCCATCAGCATCATGGCGTTTGAATTATTGTCGCAAATCATAACAACTAGAATAATTTAGAATATATTTAGAATATATACAAAATAAATTGTCATTTTTGTAATGTATGAAAGTATAGTCTTCTATTTGCAGGATTGGTTCAAGTAGTTTTCCGTCGTTTTCTGTTATAACCTTCTTTACAAATAATTTATGTTTAGAGGTTGGTATATTGCCTCTATAATCCCTTGAAATTATTAATTTTCCATTAAAATCCAGTATAAATAATTGAGAAGACATTCGTGCTTCACCACAAAACGAACGGGAAAATTAGACCAATGAAACAACTTCAAGAATTAAAATTAAGTAGACTAATACCTAAAATTACAGCAAAATCACATATAATAAGAATAACACTCAACTTTGATAATCCGACCAATAACAATGTTTAAAATTTTGAAGTTAACAAAACATGTTCAATACTCAACTTTGATGAAGTAAGAAATAAAAAACAGGATTAAAACTACAAGAATATCAAAAATACAAACTAAAGAAATAATAGGAAAAGAAATAAAAGTCCAAGGTTGGTTAAGGTCAATGAGACAACAAAAAAATGTAACCTTTCTTCAATTAAATGATGGTTCTTGCTTAAATAATGTGCAAGTTGTTATTGATGATGTTACAAAAGAAGAATCACAAAAATTTAATGTTGGTTGTTCTCTTGAAATTGAAGGAAAAATTGTTGAAAGTATTGGAAGTGGACAACAGACTGAAATTTTTGTGAATTCGTTATCAGATGTGAAACTAATTGGAGAGTCACCAGAAACATATCCTTTACAGAAAAAACGACACACAAATGAATATTTAAGAGAAATTGCACATTTAAGATCAAGAGCAAATCAACATGGTGCTGTATTAAGAATTAGAAACAAAGCGATGATGTATATTCATCAATTCTTTCAAGAGAATGATTTTATTAATATACACACTCCAATTATCACAGGAATTGATTGTGAAGGTGCCGGAGAACAATTTCAAGTTTTATCTTCAAAAGATAAGAATTTCTTTGGTTCCAATGCCTATTTGGCTGTTTCAGGACAATTAGAAGCTGAAATATTTGCGAATTCAATGGGAGGTGTTTACACTTTTGGACCAACTTTTCGAGCAGAAACTGGAAAATCACCAAGACATTTGAGTGAATTTTGGATGATTGAGATGGAGAAGGCATTTTGTGATTCAAATGAAAATATCGAATATATTGAAAAAATGTTAAAATATGTTGTTAAAAATATGCTTGATAATAGTGAAGAAGATTTATCTTTATTCAATCAATTTGTCGAAAAAAATTTAATTTCAAAATTGACATCATTGGTTGATCAATCATTTGAAAAATTAACATATACAGAAGTTATTGAAATTTTGAAAAAGTCTGATAAAAAATTTGAATTTCCTGTCTATTGGGGTTGTGATTTACATTCAGAGCATGAAAATTACATTTGTAAAGATTATGCAAAAAAACCAACATTCGTGGTGAATTATCCAAAAGATTTGAAACCATTTTATGCAAGAGTCAATGATGACAATAAAACATGTGAAGCTGTTGATTTATTCGTTTCCGGAATCGGAGAATTGATTGGAGGGTCAACAAGGGAAGAAAGATATGATGTTTTATTGAAATCTATGAATGAAAAGAATTTAAATATACAAGATTTAGACTGGTATCTGGACTTGAGAAAATATGGAACAACGCCTCATTCAGGTTTTGGTTTAGGTTTTGAGAGATTAATCATGTTTTTAACTGGATTACAGAATATCAGAGGTTTGAAAAATTTATATTAAAAATATCATTTTTAGATGTAATTCCAATACCAAGACATCCTGGTTATATTAAATTTTAAAATCTCTTCTTTTTCACTTTTTAAATAACTTTTTGATTGGTTTAAATTTCTGAACCAATCATCTACTAAATCAATGAGCAACGATTCACCTTCAGAACAATACATCCAAAAACATAAACTTAATGATATCTTTGAAGATTTAATGAAAAATATTCTCTTTGATAAACCAGAAAATCCACTTGAATACATGTCAAAAAAAATTGAAAGTTATCAAAAAGATGGTTTCAAATCATCAAAAAGAAGAGTTTACTTTGTATTAGGGTATTTTTTTAAAAATTAATTTAATAAAATAAAGAGCTCCTGGTTCTGGAAAAGGGACACAATCAGCAAAATTAGTTAAAGATTTTGGTTTCGTGCATCTTTCAGCAGGGTATTCATCAATTTAAATTATTAAATAAATTCAAGTGACTTATTAAGGGCAGAAGCTAAATCAGATTCTGAAGAAGGTACACTGATTTCACATTGTATCAAAGAAGGTGCTATTGTACCAGGTAAAAAAAAAAAAAAAAAATTTAACACAAACATCAAGGACACATCACCATTAGACTATTGAAAAAAAAAATTGAAAGTTACAGTGTTGAAACTCAATTTCTTATTGATGGTTTTCCAAGAGAAATGATTCAATGTATTGATTTTGAAAGAGAAATCAATCCTTGTCAATTTTGTCTCTTTTTCGATTGTCCTTTAGAAAGTAAAAAAAAAAAAAATATTCAACCTTTTTTCAAGTTGTTGAAGGAAGACTTTTAGAAAGAGGAAAAACATCTGGTAGAGTTGATGATAATTTGGAAGCTATCATTAAAAGATTTAACACTTACACAAAACAAACAAAACCAGTGATCAATTATTTTGAAGCAGTTGGTCGTTTAAGAACAGTTGATACTTCAAAAGATATTGATACTGCTTATGCAAACGTAAAAAAAGTTTTAGGATTAGATGAAAAAAAATAAAATTATTCATGTTTTAATTTATCAACCAATTCTTGAAATTCTGATTTACGCTCTGGAATTGCATCCATTGCTTCTTTTAAGAAATCTTGAGCTTCTTTAATTTTTCCAATTTTTGCTAAAATACTTGAAATTGAAATGTAACTTGGATGATGATCTTTTTTCACTTTGATTATTTTTTTATGCATTTTTACAGCTTCTTGAAATCTACCTGATTTTTCAAGCATAATAGCTAAAGTTTGCATTAATTCCAAATGTGTTGGATTGATGGAAATTGCTTTTTCTAAAATCATCATACACTCATCTGGCTTTCCTTGTTTTTCTAAAAGTAAAGCAGCATTCATATATGCTTCAATTTCTTCTTCATTTATTTCAATAATTTGATCATAAACTTCCAAAGCTTCATCAAATTTCTTTTGAAATGACAAAATATAAGCTTTCAAATGATATCCATCTGTTGAATTTTCAACATCATTTTTTATCATTAAATCACAATAATCTAAAGAAATATCTTGATCTTTATGTGCTAATGCTAAATCTGCATATGCTTGAGTGAATGAAGGTTCAATTTCAATAATTTTTAACAGATGATTTGTGGCTTCTGAAAACAATCCTTTTGCAGCTGACACTTGTGCTAATCTGTATATACATTCAACAAATTTATCATTAATTTTTAGAGCTTTTAAATAATAATCCTTTGCTAAATCATATTCTTTCAATCTTTGATGAACAACACCTATGTTTGTAAGCGTTGAGCAATTTTTTGAATCATAATCAAGACTTTTCAAATATTCAACCTTTGCTTGTTCTAAATCATCTCTTACTTCAAAAATTAAACCAATGTTGTTGTGAAAAATCGCTTTTTGTTTTGGATCTTTTTCTATTGAGTTGTTTTTCATTAAAAGGATCTTTGCTTCTTCATATTTTCCTTCTTGAAATAATTTATTCCAGTTAAATCGTTTGAATAATTGATTTTGTTTCGAACTAAAAATTTTGAACCTCCTCATGAAAAATGGTTCAAAAAAACGTTTTGATAGGTTGAAAAAGAATGAAAAAATTTAATAAGATTCATCAGATGAATCACTACTACTATATAATGGTATTGGTGAAGGAATATCATGTCTTCTAAGAGGGCTTCTACTTCTACTTCTCATTCGGACCGAAGTTGTTGCAAATATATCACTTTCAGAATCACTTTCACTGCTACTTGAACTTTCTGTTTCATCTTTTTTTGTGAAGCAAAGACAATTTCCATCATAAGCCTTGTAGAAGAATTAAAAAAAAATCCAAAAAATCAAACGCAATCACAAAACATTTGAGTAGATTGCCAAAAATAAGTAGTATGTCCTGAATGACACTTTAAAATACATGACTCACAAATAGAATCACCTTGAGTATTCAAATTACAATCATGACAATGATAAGCTTTTTGGAATGTATAATTTTTTTTTGTCAAATTTGAAGTACAAATTCCTTTAGAAATGGCTTTATCAACACTAATTGTTAGAAATTCACCTCTTCTATAGGAATCAATTGACGAATCATCATCAAAATCACTGTCAAGTTCTAAATTTGGGAAATCAAAAATGGAATTGTTGTTACCTAATTTTTCATCTTTTTCCAAAATTCCCAGGAAAATTAATTCTTTTTTTATATGTTGGTCTAATTCACTTCCTTCTGAATCAGTGAACTTTTTCAATTCACCAAGGATTTTTTCTTTGAAGAATAATTTAAAATCATTGAGGGTGATTTTTCCTTCAGTTTTTTGTTGAACTATATCTTTTTTAAAAGTTTCTATTTGATCCGAAAATATTTCCCAAAGATCTTCTTTTACTTCTTTTTCAATGTAAATAACATTAACCCTTTGGCCAATTGTTTTCAAAGAAAGTGGACATAAAGCAGTTAAAGTATCATCTAAAGCAACTTTGAATTCTTTTTCATCTAAATAACCACTTCTATCAATATCATAAAAAAGAAACATATATTCTAAAAAACGATCTAAAAATGATTCATCTGTGGATTTGATTTTATCTTTAATTGAAAATAAATCTTTGTATAAATTTTTTGTTGGTTTAATATCAAAAAATCTGAAGATTGGAGCAAAGTCATTTTGAATTTTTTCAGTGGTTTCATTGTTTGCCTTTGGAACTTGTTTTTCACTTTTTGTTGAAAATTTGATTAAGTTTGGGCACTCAAACTTAACATCATCAATAACAGCTTTAGAGTCAAAGTGATAAGATAATTGAACGGTTTTTTCTTGAACAATCTTTTTTGTTAATTTTTTTTTTTTTTTACATTTTCAACCTCTTTTGCTTTTTTCATAATTTCTTCCAAGTTTGTGGCTGAGTTTTGAATGTCAAATGATTTTTGCATATTATCAATGTAGAATTCATGGTCTTCCATTTTTTTTAAGTAATCTTTTTTAAATTGTTCGATTATTTTTTCAACTTCTGTTGATAAACTGTCAGCTGCTTTTTCAACTTGTTTTTTCTTTTCTTCAATTGATTCAAGTTCTGTTTTGATGAATTCTGTAGTTGGAGCAACTTTTTCCCACATGTTTTGACAGTTGGACATTATTAACAAATGAAATCTTTCCAGGTTATTTTACCAATGAAAACCTAATTCTCCAGTTTTCTTTCTTTCAGCTCCAAACTGAAACTCTTCTCATAAGTAAGAAAAAAAAAAGAACTAGCCATTTAACCAAGCTGGAAAATTAAATCAAAAATTTTTCTAAATTTGGGTATGAAAAATGTTGTCACAAAATAAAAAAAGAAATTTTTTTGAGAAGAATAATTTATACATCATTATTTGAAAAAAGAAACCTAATTCTTTTCAATCAAAACAGATTTTGCGTAAACTCCAACTTGTCTTCTTGTTCTAGTTGTAACAAAGTGCTTGCTAATAGCTGTCCAATTTTTTCCTAAAGCTTTTAAACCTCTTTCAAATTGTATTTTTTCTTCTGGTGTCCACTCTCCTCTTTTTGTGTTGGAGATTTGTCTCATTTTTTGAGGATCATAACAATGGAAGTTTTTTGCATCTGGATCTCCACGAACTGATATCTCTTCGTTTATAGATTGGATACAATTATTTATATTTTTTTCATGGATTTCATGGGTTTCTGGTAACATTTGTTCGTAGTAGTTTGTGGTAGAGTTTTCAAACAACAAGGATGTTGATTGTCTCTTATTGTACGGTATCATTAAGTATATATAAGTTTCTGGTTGTATTTTAACATTAGGTTCCATGACTTCAAACTTTCTTTTTTCTTTAAAGTTCAAATTTGCTTTGTTCATTGTTTGACAAATTTCCTGTTTTGGTTTGGGTTGACCAATCAAAAACTTCTCGTTTGACGAATGAGGCAAGTTTATCAAATTAAACAACTTAATATTTTGAAATACCAATTAAGACAATTGTACATTCCTTTTCATTTCTCTTTTAGATTTCTTTGATGATAAATCTTTGAAATGAATATTTCATAATAACATCTTCAATTAGACTAACCTCTAATTGGTCTTTTATCATGAATAAACACGGACTGAAGGATTGAAATGCTATGGTTATAATGGACGACATATGTTTTATTGTAAAGCAGGATGTTATTTAATATTAGTGATGTTTTATCATAATATTGGGTATTCAAAGTGGTGTTTTATGATAAAGTCTGGCGCTTTATGATCAAAAGTGGTATTATTCAATAGAAGTCGTGTTAATTGTAAAATACATCCAAACATGTTAAACATAGTGATTTATGATAAAACACGATATTTTATGATAATAAAAAATTATTAATAAGGCTTCTGTGCAATTAGTCATGTTATGAGAACAAACCTTAGTTTCTAACTTTTCCATAGTTTCAACCGAGCAAGTGTCGTTTTTTGCAATAACAAATCTTATTTCTGAATAAGTCATGTCAATTCAAACGAGTGGAGTTATTGTGAATAAGTCTGGTTTTGTAGAAAAAGTGATTCTATCAATAATACTGAAATAAGTCACTCGTTTAATATTAATTTCAAGATTTCCTCAGCTCAACTGAAGGTTAACTGGAAAGTACGAGATAAAAAACCAAAAAATCAACTTTTAAAGATGTTCAAGATGCAATTAACGTTTAAAAATTAATTCGCAGATTAAATTTATTTTTTACATCACCAAGCAATAGCCTTTTTGTGGGTTTGTATTTTCGTAATGAATCTTCAATTTCTCGAATATTTCTTCATAAAGTCTGATAAACTTGTTTCTGTCAATAGTTGTTGTTTGTTTATCATGACAAAGTGAGTTTCTGATTTTAGCTAATTTCTTGATTTTGGTATCTATCTTGTTTGGAATTCCATGGAAACTGTTTTGCCATTCTTCAACATCTTTAGAAAGTTTTATCACCAATTCATAGTCGTTGTTGGGATATGAAGGTGAAGGATTTCTAAAAATATAATAAATACCTAGACTTATAGCCGCAGCTCCTATTAAAGCATATGTTAAGTAAGTAGGTGGTAAGGCCCAAAGCTCTAGCCCATAAATAACACCGGTGGACGCTCTAGCGGGTTAAATTTAACGTTTGCCAAAAAATATGAACTTTTTCCCCACCCTCTAATTGGATTTTTTGCCGAGCAACACAGAATACAAAATTATTTTTTCCTCTCCTAGAGCTCTCAAATCGGCATAAAATATTGAAAATATTGAGAAAATTTTAAAAGACATTCAGAGGGATTTTTTTTGCTGATACAAACGATATCACATTTCGGTCGCTCTCAACTTTCGTTTTTATTTTTTTTTCACACACAAATTCTCCAACATGAAATAAAAATTAAAAAATAATATAAATTAATATTATATTTATAAAAATGAGTTATATTTTGAACAAATTTAATAAAAGTTGTAATAAATATTTTAGTCAGGATGAAATATGTCAAGCCTTAAAAAATACGATAAAATATAATAAATATATTAATTTATATGGTATTGATAGTAAATATTTTAAAAATTATGATTTTTTATTTAATATTATTGATATAATGTATGAATTTTTATTATATGTATATGATTTAAATCAAAATAATAATTATTTAAACACGCAGAGCGAGAAAAAATCATATTTTTATTATATTAATCAACTTAAAGGAAATCTTGTTAGCAATAGCACATTGAGACATCCATGTATAGTTAAAAAACTTAAAAAATTGAGAAAAATTTTAAAGCCTCTCCAAGTGATTTTTTTTAGATACAACCGATAGCACTCTCGGTTCTCAGGTCATTCTTTTGATTTTTTTCTTCCAATGGTTATGGAAAATAAATTAAAAAAATAATGTAATTTAATAATATAATGTATACAGATTTAATTCAAAAATGCGAAATCGGATTCAACAAATAGAAAAGATTTATTTTAAGTGCTTTATCTCCTCTATCGAACGCTCGAGAGCCACATAAATAATTATTTTCTGGATTTCATTTTTAATATCAAAAATTGTGAACGAAGAAGGGGTCTTTTCCGCATTCACTTTTGTATATGAGAGATCAGGCATTATTTCCAAAGTATTGTCGCACTCTTTCATCCCACAAACCCAATTGTCAAAAGCCCCTGGTAAAAAATAATTGAGAAGTTTTTGTAATTGAAGTTTCTCAATATCAATATCCGGGTTTTGAGTTAAAGAAAGTTCATATGCAGTGAATAATTGAAATCCTTTTCCGAATTTATGTTTTTTAATTTCTACTTTTGTAAGATACACGTCTTTCTTTAATTTGTCTGAAATTAATTTATAATTCTTTGTAAAATCGGTTCCATCATAGAATTTAAATTTATTATCGTCTCCGTTCATTATCATTGAAAAGAATTTGAAATATTTTCACCCAAGTTTAGGAGAGGTGAAATCGTCATTTAATTTTCCCGAAAAAACTTCAATTACACCTTTTTCTCTTTCTATGCATTTGCGACCCCGAACGCAAAACTCATGTTTTTTCAAAATAATTGAAAAAGTATTTTTCTCAAAAGTCATAGTTTCATTTTTGTCAAGAACAAAAACAATATCTAATTGCTCCCAATTTGAAAGTTTATGTGGGCTAATGGACTTCCAAGTTTTTGTATATTATAGAATGCCAAAGAAATTACATAATATTGAAAATGAGCAACAATATAAAGAACATATAAAACAATACAACCAAAATTATTATTTAGAAAATAAACAAAGAATAATTGAAGGAATGTCTGAGAAAATACATTGTCCATACTGCGATATACAAATCAAATGCAAATTAGATAGACATTATCGGACAAATAAACAGCAAAGAAATGTGATTGAATTTGATATGCGTTAATAAATTTAATAAATTTTATGTATTAAGTAAAAAATACATAAATGAATACACAAGTATTAATTTTAAAGTTAAATTATCATGAAGTTTTATTAATTTTCTAATTCATCATTTGGCTCTGTTATTTCAACAATTAATTTATCCTCACGATATTTATCGAAATTTCCTCTTTGATTGAATTTTTTATGTGAAATAAGTAAACTCATTATTGGTTCTTCTTCACCTCCTTGTCGATTAACCCTGATAGCACGACCTACAAATTGTGAAAAACGATTTGGTGATCGAATTTGTGACATAATTGCGCATATGGAAATATTAGAATTGTCATAACCTTCTAAAAGCATCCCGAAACAATCAAAAGAGTAATCTCCCCATTGTCAAATTTTTTTAATATTGTGTCTTTAATTCTGTCTTTTATGGAACTATTATAAACTTCAGATTTCATATCTAATTTTGTTGCTATCTCTGAAATTTTTTCTGAGTCTGTAATGGATTCAACAAAAACTATACATGTATGGTTTCCATTGTTGAATTGATACTTTTCATCATATAAAGTCAAATGCTCTTTAACTTTCAATAATATTGAACCACAAACATCATCATCATCACATTCAATAATGTCAATGTCTCTAATAATTTTTTTTTTTAATGCCACTTCTCTTGATAACACAAAAGTTGGTTTTCCTTTAATTACTCTTTTTCTATCATTTCTGTATGGAGTAGCTGTAAAAAATATAATTTTTGAACTTTGATGGAAATGTTCAATTATTTTTTCCCATGTTTCTGCAGGAAAATGATGAGTTTCATCAACAAGAATGATCTCAAATTCAGATGGGTTTATTTTTTGAGTCCAATCTGTGAAACGTTTTTGCATTTTTTGTGCGTTAATGATCAAGCATTCTTTAGTAGTAACAATGTCATTAAGTTCATTTGTGGTATCAACTCTAGCTATGGATGGAATACAATCACTTATATGTTCTTTTGGAATAAATTTTGAAAGAAAAGATTCTTCCTTCTTATCTTTGCCTTCGAGAGAATGTGTTAACTGTTCCGAAATGACTTTGGATGAACAATGTTCCAGATGAATTGATTGCAGCAGGAATGATTTACTCCAATGGTGCACTTGTTATCGGTGTGGATAGGAATACAGCATTTTCAACATTAAATAGAAACCAAAGATACTGTTTATATCACCAACGTGAAGGTACCTTTGAATTTGAAAGAAAATAAATTTTATTATCAGTTATTTCTTTTGCTTAAAGGCAAAAAAAAAAGCTTAGAAAAAGGCGAATTTTGTTATTTTAAAATAAAAGAGCGAAATAAATGGAAAAATATGATCAAGTAATCAACAGGAGAGCGTCAAATCAATCAGAGAGGCTTTTAAATTTTTTGAGAAAATTGTTTTTTCTTATACCGAGTTGAGAGCATTTGGAGAGGAAATACAATTTTGTATTGGGTGTAGCTCGGCAAAAAATCCAATTAGAGGGCGGGGAAGAAGTTCACATTTTTTGGCAAACGTTAAATTTAACCCGCTAGAGCCTCCACCGGTGTAATTTATGGGCTAGAGCTTTGGGCCTTACCACCTACTTACTTTATGTTTCCTTCCTTTGACATCAGTGGAAAATCAAAACTTAGGAACAATTGTAATTGGATTGGTCAAATAATTTATAGATTATTAAATTTTTTTATTTTTCTTCCATCTTGATCTCAATAAAATTAAATTGATAAGTTGAGTTTATGAATAATATCTTGTTTCACTATAAAACACCATACTTCATGATGAAACACTACACTTTACGAATAAACACGACTTATCATGAATAACACCACTGATTATCAATAACACTTCACTTCATCATAAAACATAATACTTACAAAATAACCATAGCGACAACTGGATGTTTATTCATAAGAGACGACCAATTAGATGTTAGTCTAATTGATTCAGTAAAAAACAATACTTTTTTATTTTTAATTTGCAATGGAAAATCCTTCAAAATTTGGATTTGATATTGTATCCAACTGGAATTTTCCATTTCTTAATTTCCATTCAATTTTATCAATAGCTGTTTTGGGTATCAATGAATCAGTTCTGAATTGTTCTTTAATGTGTAGAGTTAATTGTTCATTGTTTTTATTTTTTGCCACTCGTAGAAACTGTTTATACAATGTCAAAACATGAAGTTGAAGTCCTGATAATCTCTTCATCATGCAGAGAATGATTGGACAAAATTCGGAAAACTCCGAATTGAATAAAAGATCTTCCAGTTGTAAAAATAAGACTCAAGTACCTGAAATTGAAAAATAAAGATTAATGTTCTATTTCATTTTGAATGATATTTACTCTTACACAACCAACAGGATATTCAAATCGAGATCTATCAATAAAGTTAAATTGTTCAATGAAGGTTTTGCCATCAAATTAAATCTTTCTCATATATTGCCTCTGCTCACATTTCTCCAATTTAATAAACTGTTCATATCTCTGTATTCTTTAATTAACATGTTTATTAGTTTTTAAAATTATCTTTCTTTTGTTATTAGTTTTGAGTTAAATGACTTAGTTCTTCTTCCTTTTGTTTAATTTTTTCGAAATGAAATTCTTTGGTTTGTGATTCCGTGAATGAAAAAAAAACGTCAATAAAAATAATTATACAAAATTGAAATAATCAACACTATAAGTACAATTGATGGTGAATTATCCATAATTGTTGGTATTATTTCCAAAACTTTCAAACATTAATTAATTTAGGTTTACCAACTTGTTTGATTTGTTCTTTTCCAGAAATAACAGGAGAGACTTTATCATCAATTATACTGTCCACTACTCTATATATTACAGGATACAAAAATTCACCAAGAGTGTTGTCCACAAAATCAACATTTTGTTTGATAATGTTTGAAACTTCTGGAGAACTATTGGTGACAACACCAACATGTTTTATCAAATTTTTAAGACTAACCAATGATTCTACCTTCTTTAAAATTTCTTTTGCTGGTGATATCAATTTAAAAAAGCTGTACATTATAGTTAAACTGGCAGTTGAAATTAATTGCATCAAAATCGAAAATACACTTGGTATGATGCCAAAGAAAGGAAGTAAAGTAATAAGCGCCAGGATTATTAAACAGTTCCAAATAATTCCAAAAAATAATTTTGTTGATGAATTCATGTTTTGAATTTTTAATCTGATTTTTTCTGTTCTTGAAAGAGGTTCTGAAGCCTGTTGTTGACTTTCATCTGTGAATGTATTGTATTGTAAGATTTGACTTTCTTCTGATATTTGTTCTTCGGCGTTTTCAGTTGACATTTTTCTGTTCAAAAAATTACAAAAAATGATTGGACAACCATATTTATTTCCAACCTTCTCAACAATCATGTATGCAATAAAATTTGGTAAGAAGAAACTGAATATTTGATGAATCAGTTCGGAGATCTCATGAAATACAAAATAGACAGACTAATGATTTCAAACTTGATCTTATATTAATTCCAAATAATGTGTTCAAAAATATAAATCAAATTACTATTTTATTCAAATAAAATTGAATTTTGTATCAATTTCTTTTTGATAAATCAACATCCAAAAAATTTTGTCTTGTTCAAGATTATGAATATCCCAAAAAGTTATAGTACCATTTTCACAACATGATACAAGAGTACTGTGTGATAGAATAGTTAAATTTAGAATATCTCTTCCATATCCCTTTTGTGAATCAGTATCAGAGTAATAATGATCCGAAAAATGAGATTCATTTATTTTTTCGTTGGACTCGAATTCGTAATTTTCTGCTTTAATATTTTGAATACAAACAAGTGTATTCTTTTCCAAAACAAAAATATTTCCTTCATATGTAGAAATAGCTAAATAACGATTTGAAATTGGTCGTATACAAGATAGAGATTCATTTAAATTTAATTTTTCAATGATTATCCATGTTTTATCTTCAATGACCACCATCAGACCATTATAAAACCCTAAATACAAATAACCTGTTGATTTATCATAGTATGAAGATAAATTGGTTGGATATTCGAATGCTATTGATTTTTCAAGTTTAAATGTTTTGTAGTTTCTGACACGAAATTTTTTATGTTTAAAATAACCAATATATTGTTCATTGATATTCATTATATTATAAATCCAATCTACATTGTCCATTGAATCAAGTTTTTGAAGTGTTTGAACTTTTCCCGCTCTCAGGTCATTTAAATCGTACCTTTCAATATGCTCAAGATTACTACCAGCTAAAACTAAACTGCCATCTGAAAATGTACAATGACTTCTGATAAAATGATCCTCGAACGTTGAAAATTCTGTTATCAATTTTCCGTTTTCGTCCAGAACAACAGCACTGGATCCAATTGCCATGAACATGTCATCAAAGGATAAACATTGTGAGTACTCTTTAACTCCTTCAAAAACTGTTTTAATTTCAGAGTTTATGATATTTAGAATAATTTTCCTGAGTCTCCAACACATAACAAACTATTTTTTTTTTCCATGAAACAAGTACAGTTGATAGGTTTTTTGTCAATCTTGAGAGTTTTTGTTTCTTTTAAAATTGGTGAGATGCTCTCATTGAATTCAAGTTTTTTTGTGTTTGAGTGGTTTGATTTTTTTGAAATAGAATCTTTTTCTGATTGGTGGTGATTACAACAGTTTGGTTGAAGCAGTGGAGAACAAATTTTCAAACCAGTTAATTTCTTTTGTTTATATTGTTTGCTTCCTACATTTTTTCTTCTGTGTATTAAAGCAAAGTAACCTCTAAAACGTTCTTTAAAATTATCAATAGATTTTTCAGGTTGTTTTGTGAATTTATTTTGTTTGTATTTTTTGTCAAATTCAAACTTGAATAAGAAAAAACAAAAATTAAACAACAAAACAATTCAAGTCTCGGAGTTTTTAAATTCTGAACAAAATGTTGCTTCAAAACTGGAAGGAGAAATAATTCAAGAAGTTGAAGTTAATTTTGCTGAAGAAATTTTGGAAATCGTATCAGAAAAAGAACTCGAAAATTTCAGAAAATGCACAAATTTGATATTAAATTTAAAAACCAATCAAAAAAATTCAAAGGAGAATATTATCAATTCAAAAATTTTCACTGGAATACAATGGCTAACAAAATTAACTATAAATAACTGTTCAATGACTTACTTTCATATAAATGAAAATAAATTGCCATACCTCGAAGAATTGGACCTGTCAAATAACAAATTAAACAAATTCCAAATATCGAACTTACATTCTTTGAAAATTGTCGATATATCATCAAATCAGATTCATGTTTTAGATCAACATAACTTGAATCATTTTAGAAATTTGAAAAATTTGATTTCTGTGGATCTGTCTTCAAATTGCCTACATCAAATTTGTTCATTAGAAACTTTGTTCAAAGATAATCAAAATTTGGAAAATTTGAATTTAGAAAACAACTTTTTGTCGTTAATCGAAATATTTTCGGTGATCAAATCAGTCAAAAGATTAAATTTGTCTAATAATTTCTTGAGATCGATTCCCAAGAACACTTTCAAAAATTTGGTTTGTTTGAAAGAATTAGATTTATCGTTTAATGGTTGGACGAATTATGACTGGATTGATGAATTATCTGGTAGTTTAGAAAATATATCAATTCAGAACTTTTCATCATTGGATGTGGTTGTGGATCAATTCAAACATTTTCCACTTGAAAAATTAAGCATTAACGAAAAATTGAATCAAAAAGCAAAAAAAGTTTATCAAATTGATACATATTTGAAAGAAAATATTGATATATTTACGATTCTTTTGAAAAAGGGATTAACTAATGATTGGATGAATAATTTCAACAACGAATCAGATATTTCAAAACTGAATCAAGAAATAAATGATTTGAAATACATATTATCGAAAGAAAAATCAAAAAATATATTTGAAAGTCATATTAGAAACGAAATATTGATGAAATTCTTCTTTTTTTTGGAAAATAATGATATGAAAGAAAATATTGCTTGGAATATCTGGAGAACAGGAATATCAGTTGAAAATATTCTGGAGGAAGTAAAAAATGAATTTTTAGGTTTAGATAATGTGATTGAACAATTGAATATCATCGGAAATAGTTGTTTGTTGAAACTATCAAAAGGCGAAAAAATTGAAAAAGACAACTTCATTTTCATAGGTAAATCAATGATTCTTTTTTATGAAATTTAGGTCAACCTGGAACAGGAAAAACCACATTAGCGAGAAAACTATCCAAATTATTCTATGCATTTGGATTGATCACATCTCCTGATAAATTTATTGAAAAAGGGAATAATCTAAAAGGTTCTGTTGTTGGAAAAGCACAAGAGAATTTAATCAAATCATTTGAGGAAGCCAAAGGTGGAATTTTATTCATCGATGAAGCCTATTCTCTGCTATCATCAGATTACGGAAAAGAAGTTATTGATACTCTTGTCCAACAAATGACTTTAGATACAACAGATGCAATAGTAATCATTGCAGGATATGAAAAAGAAATGGACGAATTTTTGAATTACAATTCTGGATTATCCAGAAGATTTCAAACAGTCATAGATTTCGGATATTATGATGAAAAAGCTTTGATGAATATTTTCAATAATTTGAAAGGAAATTTGACTCTAGATTCAAGTGCAATGAAAATTTTACAAGATTTCTTTCAAAAAAATAAAGGAAATCCAACATTTGGGAATGCAGGAGGTGTAATAAAACTGATAAAAAATATCAATAAAATGCTCTCAAAAGAAGTGACAATTTTGACATCCAATGAAAATGAAATAGTTTCAGGTAATATTTTAAGAAGTGCAATTGCAAGTTTAAACAAAATGATTGATGAAAAAATTGTGAAAATATTAAGAACTTGTAAAATGGAAGGATATGGACATCGATTTCGTGGATTCAATTTACACACTTTTTCACAGTTGACAGAAAAGGATCTAAGGAATGATTTTAACATATCCAATGTTTCAGATAGAAAAACAATCCTTCAGTATGCACAATATTTCTCATATTGTAAACATCCAGCAACAACCAGTATTGTATTGGATTTAATAGAATTTCAATTTATTTCGATTTATGATGCTATTGAAATCATCTTTCAATTTTTACATTTTGATAGTTCTTTTTTTCAAAATGTGATTTCCTTTTTGCTTAAGAATTATGAAAATCTTGATGATTTATTGAAACTAACAAAAAAAGAATTGGAGTCCAGCTATGATGCTTTGTATAAAGAAATTGATGATTTTTTGAATTCAGTGGAAATTAAAAAGAAAATGAATGAAGAGTTGGAGAAATCATTTGACGGAATTCCCTCATTGAATCATTGGTCAAAAGATGAAAATTTGAAATTATTGGTCAATATAAGGAAAGAAATAAAGAATCACAAGATTAAAATGATCACTCAAGAATTCAAAAATCAATTCAGAACTTTAATTGATTATTTTCAAAAGAAAAAGAATTTCAAAAATTTAGTTCCATTTTTTGAAGAAATTCAAGCTGAATTAAAAGAATTGACAAAGTTAGGATTAAAAAATGATGTGCATAATTATCATTATATCCCTCAAATTCAAAAGAAATTGCAAAATGAGGAAGATTCCAACATGCAATGTGAAAAATTACTCAAATTGATATCAGAAGCCACATTATATTCAAAAAATCATTCTCATCAAAATCAAGTGAAATTGATACATATTGATAACCATAATTCACTGAATGAAAAAATAGAAGATTTGAAGGTGAACAAAACGGATTTTGAAAATGCAAAAAAAGGTAAAATCAGATCAATAATGATTATCCTGGATATAACAAATTTATTAGAAAATGAAATATTTCATGTTTCCAAAACTTCATTATCTGTACCAAATTTATTCTTCATTTACAAGAAAAAAGATACTGCAGTCTTCTATTTCAATGTTGAATGTTTCAAAATTTTGAATGAAAATCCAAAATTGAATTTCAAGCAAATCAAAGATAAGTCAAGAAAAATGATAGAAAAAATTTTAAAAACAAATCATTGGAATCAAGATAAAATCAAAAAAATGGCAAAAATTTATTGTCAAGTTCACTGATTCAACCATTTATTGATTCCCAAAATTGATTGAGTTAAATCTGTTTCTTCAATTTGAAATGATGATTCAATTGGATTTTTAGAATCTGTTAAGAATAAAATAACATTTTCATGTGCATTTAAAATTGATTTTCCAATAATCTCTTCATAATTAATTTCTGTTCTTAATTCTTTGTTAGATTGAATTTCGTTTTGGATTTGTAGAGCATTTTCATCTGACAGTAGGAAATGAAAAACTTCCTCCTGCTTTAATATCAGACATAAAACGAACAAAGAACACTTTGTTTCATTCTCAAAGACTTCAACGAAATTTTTCAGCTAAATGATGTTATTTTTGAATAAAGATTCATTACATGATATTTGGCTGTTTTCGAGGCAAAATACAACGATTTATAGTTATTTTCAAATGCTATCTTTACCATTCTTTCATTTGATTTCCAAGAATCCGATAGATGACGCAATAACATCCCATTTGTTTGTAAAATCGATTCTACAAATATTTCATCATCACAAATAGAATCAAATTGATCAAAATGAGAAGACAATTCAAAAATAAAGACCAATTCCTCCATCTTGAATACATGTATATCTACTAAATACCTGCAAATGTCGATTTTGTTATAAACCGAACAACACTGTAAAAGTACAAAAGCCAATGTTGATTTTTTTTTTGAAACTTTATCAAATATGTCTGAATTTAATTTTTCAAGATTTGAAGACTTTGGACTGTCTATTTTTGTTCCTTTTTTTTTCAAAGATTCAAGAGTTTTTTTTAAATCAGAAATGTGGTATTCCTGAGATAAAGATAATTTTGTTTTCTTTATGAAATCTTTCAAAGCTTGAATAACGTTATCGTTTATCAGTAAAGACCAAATTTTCACCACAGCATTGTCTTCTAACATCAACAAAAAAAACCAGAAAAATGAACCAATCAGCCTGGAATTTTCAAAAATTGTTTCTTTTGGAAAAAAAATAGTGGAAACTGTATAGAATAACTTGTATTCATAACATTATTTGAATTGACCAATCATTTGGCTGTCTTCAATAACTCCGTCTTCACTCTTTGACCAATCAGAATGTTCCACATTTACTATAAATGCCTGTTATTTTGCAACGGTTTTTGTCTAAATAAACAGTTCAGGTACAACATACCAGGACTAACTTTATCACTCAAACTTACTTTTAACTTACACAAACCTTTATTCCAAACAGAAACTGATTGGATGAATAGACGTCAGTGAAATGGAAGAAAATCTGAAATATTTTTACTTGAAGCAAAGGAAAAATATGACAACATTCTTCTATTAAAAATGATGCGTTCTGATTGGATGACTTGTCAACGTTTACAAAAAAAAAGTTATTCCGAACTATGAACAATACAATCGACTCCGTCCGTAAAACTGTCGGAGAAAAATTCTTTGGTAAAAAGAAAGAAGAAAATTTACTCGAAAACCATCAACAGGAACTCAATGTCGATGAAACAACTCACACTACCGAAACACAAACAAACTATGGATATATCATGGAAACTCCAAGATTAATCTTTGATAAATTTTCAAAATATGACTTTGGTAAACTTCCAAGCGATTTTATGACAATGACTGGAATGAAAACTGACCAAAAAAAAGATCCTAATGTCACACAGAACCAGTCAACTACTGAGCCAGGAACAAAAGAAGAACCACAGACTCCTTCAATTCTAAGTTTTCAAGGTCTCAGAAATCATTTTGGTTTTGGTCAAAATAGAAGGTAAAAAATGTGAAAAAAAGTTAACTTTGTTTCAGAGATGCTCCAACTGGAGCTGTCAGAAAATCAACTCGTGGAGGTTGGACAGAAGAAGAAGATGAAATATTGAAGAAAGCTGTCAAAGAAAATGACGAAAAAAATTGGAAAAGAGTTTCAGAACAATTGGAAGGCAGAACACCGATTCAGTGTTTGCATAGATGGCAAAAAGTATTAAATCCATTCATTGTCAAAGGACCTTGGTCAGAAGAGGAAGATAAAATCTGTTATGCTTTGGTACAAAAACATGGCGCAAATAATTGGACAGAAATAGCTGAACATATTCCTGGTAGAATTGGCAAACAATGTAGAGAAAGATGGCTTAATCATTTAGACCCAAGTATAAACAAAGAACCATTTTCAGAAGAAGAAGAAAGAATATTAATTGATGCACAAAGAAGACTTGGAAATAAATGGAAAGAGATGACTTCATTATTCAATGGAAGAACTGATAATCAATTGAAAAATCAATTCAAATTGATTCGTTCACATCAAAAAACTGGAAAAAGAAAAAAAGAAAGACCATTGACACAAAGACCATCTACTTCAACAAGAAATGGTTCTTATCCTCGTATCTATGGTGGCTCCAAATCAAAGCAATCTTCAAATTCTGTAATGCAAAATAATGGACAAATGTTCCCTTATCAACAAACACAAAATAATTTATTATCAACCAGTAGTGCTCATAATTTATCATCACAATCAGTTGTCACTGGATCCACAACAAATTCATTAATTGAATATACATCAGGTTTGTTTGATGATGATGATGAAACAGATGCTTCTTCTCTTTTTACATTCACAGAAACTGATCAATTTACATCAAATACACTTCCAACTCCATTAGATTTCGAAGAATTAGATTTAGAAGATTTGATGAACTTTCCTGATTGGGATGAAGAAGATTCGTCGTTGGGACTTGATTCTTTTCAAATGTTTAATTTAGGCGGATCAATGATTTCTGATGAACCAAGTGCAAAAAAACAAAAACAAGAATAAAAAAACATTGTAAATATTTTTATTTTTTGAAGATTCTTTGTTTCCAGTTATTTCATCAGTTCTGAGACGAATTTCTTATTGTGTGGGAAAAATGATAAAATTAAGGTAATGCTGTTTGACCAATCAATTACTTTTTCTCAAATCAAGTAGTTTAGGAAGGAATGAAAAAAATCTTCTTTCTCTTCATAATTTTATTGGCTTATTATTTTTTTGACATGAGGAAAGCACCAAAACTTATACTTCACTTTGATGTCAACAAGACATTGATCATTTTAGACCCTGCTGCAAACAAATCAGTTTCAGATATGATCAATGGAATTTTATCTCAAGCAACTTATGGAAAATTATTAAAACAACCATTTCAAAAAAATATACCAAAAGATTTTGATGAAGATATATTCAAATGGCAATTAGTTTCAACAGAACCTACAACAATAAAACCAGATAATTTTGAAAAAGACAATTTAATGACTTATCACTATTATTTAGAAAATTATGTTTATCCACACCCAAAACATGATAAATCTATATCAAAAAATGAAGTAAATACCATCAATAAAGCACTTGATAGAAAGAATGACGCAGCTAAAAATAGATTTACCGAAAAAGGTTTTCCAGGTGAAAAATTAAGAAAGTTTTATGATGAATTACTTGAAAAACTAACTTTAAAAGAAACAAAAAATGATAAAAAATATGTTTTTATTTTACCTACATTTTTTAAAATGATCTTGGATTTGATTAAAGACAAAATTGAATTTTCATTAGTTATAAGAACATTTGGTATTGACATTGATGAAATAGCAGAAGAATTGAATTTATTTTGCGAAGGAAAACATCCAAATTATCCAAATGTAAAATTTAACGGAGAAAATGGAACAAAAGACTTAAGAGTACCAAAAAAAATTACTCTGATAATTTTTTAAGTTACATGGCACAAAAACTGGTAATTTCTACAGAAATGGTGATTTAGAAGATCATTTATATTTAGTTGAAGGAACTATTGATCAAATTGAAGATATGGATCACAAAAAGTATAGCAATGTCAGTGCTGTTGAAAGTTTTTACGAAAATCATCAAAATATTTCAGTTACGAGTGGATATGAAAAAATATATTCAAAAATCTTAAGTTCCAATGAAACCAGAGCTTTCAGAGATCATTATCATTGGTGGAATTCCAACAATAGAAGTCCTGATTCAGGGAAAGTTTTTATCGTAAATCCAGAAGATAAAGATGTATTACAAATATTTTTTGATGATAATATAATCATGGAAGGTGAGAACAATGGCATCGTTAATTTAAGGCATGTGAATGGTGTTTCATTGGACATCAATGAACACCTTGGTGTTTTTGTTCATCACGTTGAAGCATTATGTTCAATAACTGATGAAAATTATTTTTATAATTTGATCCAAAAAAGTTTGAAAGCTTTCAATAAATGATATTTGATCATCATCAACAAAAATTTTCATTGAAAGAATCAATATCCAAGAATGCATGTCCATTTCCAAATATCATTCTCCAATCAAACAAATTCAGGTTAAACTGCACCAGAAATGGGATTCATGCAACTATTTTTTAATAAAAGATTTGTTTCGGTTTGGCAAATTTCTTCAAAACAAACTTCTCTTTTTTGCACATTTTTTAGATAAAAAAATATATCGACCACGATGAGATTCGAACTCACGCGGGTGAAACCCAATGGATTAGCAGTCCATCGCCTTAACCGCTCGGCCACATGGTCTTATGTAAGATACTACTCAATATTTTTAAACATATTTTGTTAGAAAACATTCTACTTCAACTAATCCACCTTTCGAATTCGACTGATTGGTCGGTTTATTCAATGGAGGACGAGGTTGATGATAAAAATGTGAGTAGAAAATTTATCTAATTTCTCACAGAAGTCAAAAAAAAGAATGAGCCTTGGTCTTGAAGCCAAAGAAATTCAAAAACCAAATTGGTAAAAATCAAAAAATTCTTTTCACCCAATTTAAAGGTTAATGATTTTGAGACAAATTTATTTAACATACACTGTAATAAAATAAATATATTTAAACGATAGATCGTCTTGTCAGGTATTTTGATGACAATTTCAGGTTTTTCAGTTGTACTTCAAGTTTTCTATCAATTTAGAAAGTTAGAATATAATCATACCATGGACTCATCAAGAAAATTATATACACAAGGTATTAAAACGCCTTATTTTACATTTTTTTAGTCGCTTTTATTGCCCAATTGATGTTTGGAATTTTTATCTATTCAAATGTTCTATCAAAAGCGTATCAAATCGGAAAATTGATTTGGTTTCAAGATCAATATGAAGAATTTGCAAACAAAATTATGAGTTTTTTTTGTTGCGGAAAAATGAAAAGTAGAATTTTTGCAATCATTGTTCAAATTACATTTGTTTGTGCTTTGGAAGTAATTCCTTTACTTTTAGGTGTAATTATTGCAATTTCAACTTCAGATATTGCAATGGGTTTTCAATATTGGATTAGTTCTGGAACACTTGTTTCTTTTGTCACAATTATTACTTGGTGGGTTGCTTCTATTTTAACCAATCATCAAAGATTCATCATGATGGTAATATTAGGAAAAAACATTTTTCTATATGAAAGTGATGAAATTGAAGATCATGAATATGAATTGATCAATGCAAATATGTGGGTTGATCCAAAAACAGAAATGAATTTTTTTTCACTTGCCGCTTATTATATTTGGGAATTTCCATTAATACCAAAAAGATGTTTTTCAGGACGTGTTAGATTTAGAATGAAACATGTTTGGAAATTTTTAATTTCTTTTATTGTTTTTTCATTGATTATTGGAATTGGATTTTTAAGGTTTTATGTTGGAATGGGTTTTATTATTTCTGTTTATTTATTTGTGATTATTAATTCTTTACTTGATTCATTTTTTTATATACCAAATCATAGTCCTTCAAAAACAAGATTAAGAAATGCTTGGGATGTCAGTTTTGTTCAAAGATTTATTGCTATTTTAGAAGAAGGTTTTTATCAATCTCCTTTTGTTGTTTATCATTTTGCTAAATTTGGATTATTAGCAACTTTTATATTACAAGGAATTTCTATTGCATTGGGATTATTTGGATTATTTGGAGGTAAGAAAATCAAATTTTGAAAAAATTTCAAGTTTTATTTTTACCTTTGGCAATTTTTTCAACTTTGTTATTTTTATATATTTTGAGATTTAATATTACAAGAATAGTTGATTCATTGAAGAATTTAGTTTCAAAAGTTGAATCTTCAAATCCAAATGAAGAAAAAACTGAAGCATCTTCTTTATTGACACCAATACCTGATGAAAATGAAATTCAAACTCAATTAGATTTAGAAAAAGTAAATGTTGAAAAAGATGATCTTGAAAGTCAAGCAAATAGTACTGATGATATCCTTGATCAAACAACAAGTTATCTTCATTTGGAATCTGAAAATCATGTTTTAAGAATTGCTTCAGTTGCTTATTTTTCAATGATTTTGATCACAGTTTCATCAATTGTGATCCTATGGTATTTTCTTTTCATGGGTCCTGGTAAGATTTTATTCAATTCATTTTTTAGTTCATGGATTTGCTGCTCTTGCAGCTGGATTCACATTTTCATTTTTCTTGTTTAAAAGATATGATAAAGATACAGTGAAAGTTCAAAGTTTGTTTTTCTTACTTTTACTTTCAATGATGAGTAAATACCTTATATTCTATTCATTTTTTTTAGTCTTGATTTTTGTACTGGGAAATTATCAACAAACAGAATCAGAACCTTATCCAACTGCTGGAACAGGTAAAATTATACCTCCTGATACGCATCCTTATTTAGTTTGTGAAAAAAAATGGGATGGTTTTGGAGTTTTAGATTTTGGATTTCTTTCACATTTAGCTTATTCATCTGATCCTTATTTTACAAAAGACTTACATACATTTTTCCCAAATTGTACTGGATGTCATGTAACTCATCGATACAATGAAACTGTGAGCTTTTATGATTTTCATATTCCTGAAAAAAATTTAAGTATCATTGCAGTTCGCGGAACCCATTTATTTTTAGATGTCATACAGGATTTTGATATTTGGAAAGAAATTTCTTTATTACAATTTGCATCTATGTTAGGTCCATTTTTGAATTTTTGGCCTGATTCAATGACTAGTAGACTAATTCAAGTTGTTTCTTTTGCAGAACAAACAGCTGTTGTTGCTTCTTCAGGTTCAAGATTTTATTATCAAGATTTAGATGATTATGTGAGAGTTGAAAAAACAAAAAGAAAAATAATTTTGACAGGGCATTCTTTAGGAGGAGGTATTGCTAATATTGTTGGTGCAAATCGTGAAATTCAAACAATCGCATTTTCAGCACCTGGAACTATTTTCAATCGTCATAAATTGAACATTGATTTGATCAACATCAACAGATATTGTGTGAATATAATTCCTGATAATGATATTGTTCCAAAGATTGATAGAAATGGAGGAACTATTCAAAGTTTAGATTGTGATGAATCATTTATTGCATGTCATTCAATTTCAAGAACAGTAAATAGATTAACACAGTCATGTGGTTCAGGAGAATTAGGTAGATTTATTAAATCTAATTAAATTATTTTTCATAAAAATTTATTAAATAATATTGTCTCCAGACATTTGAGCTGTTGCATTTAAAGATTGAAAATGATTATAAATATTTTTGATACTAGTATTGACTGAATCCACTTTATTTGAACTCAAATAAAAAGCAAAAATTTCTCTTTTCTTTGAAAATTTGTGGGAAATGGTTTCAAAACAAGCCATCAAATATTCCTTTGTTTTTCTGTAATCTTTTCCTGATTCGTATTCAGGAAATACTTTATTTATAAAAGACCCAGATGTCATTTTCTTTTCAAAAATATCACATTTATTATAAAGTAAAATAACATGATGATCTATTCAAAAAATATAAAAAAAAAAACTTTTGGAATTACTTTTGTTATCATCATTACAACAAAATTCATGGAATAGTTTCAATGATTTCAAAATTGAACATGAAGATTTTTTGTTAATTTTGAAAAATTTTGAAAGTACTTTAAATTCATCAGTTGGTTCATCTAAGATAATATCATAATCTGATAAGGAAACCATTAGAACAATCATATTTCTTTCTGATTTTTTTGTTTCAATTCTTTCATCAATTGAATGTGATTTGAATATAAATGGAACATTTTCAATAACAAATTTTATCATTTTTAATTTAGTCACTGAAATTTCTGATGATTGAATATCTTTTGGAATAGGAAGATAATTTTCTTTCAAAATTCTTTCATAATGTTTGAATAAATATTTGTAATTTGCTGATAATTCATCATTAACAGAAAAAGCTTTGGAAATTGTTTCAAAATCATTTTCTGATAATAAATTTAATAATAATGGAAATGATTTTGTTGTAAAAGTTTGAGGTAAATCACTTGTCATTTTGATATCAAATTTTCCTGATTTCACAATAATTTGAACATTTTTGAACAGTTCTTTTTGAATTTCTGTTGAATATTGAAGACAATCTCTTGGAGGTAATAATCCTTTATAAAGAAATGCGAGTTTTGTTAAAAATGTTGAAATACCAACACCTTCATGACCAATGAGAAAAAAGTTGAAATTTTTGTGTTGACCATCCAATGAATGATCATAGGTGACTCTTCTACTAGTGACTGATTTTGCATCTTTCAATTCTTCTTTCATTTTTGCAGAATGATAATAAAATGGTGATATAAACTCCTCAGTTTCATTGGAGTTCATACAAACTTCTAAAACATCCACAGCATCAGCTACTTTTTCCATTCTTAATAAACACGTTCCTCTTAAAGCAGTACATTCAACATCCAATGTTTTTTCGATAGACACAAAATCAATAATTGCTTTTTTAAAATCACTATTTAAAAGTTAAATAAAATGATCAATACCCAATCATAAAATAACAAGTTCCTCGTTTTTTTATCATTTCAAGTGATTCACCAATTTTTTGTTCAATACAATGAGTTAAATAAGGAATTGATTTTTGATATTGACGTGATTCAAAATAACAAATTGCTAACATCTCCTAAAAATTTTGATGAACAATTTTTCATTCTTACGAAAGTATTTTTTTCAACATTGTACATGTGTGATATTTCCTTTTGAGCCAGTTCTCTTTGTGACACATCTTCTGATTTGGTATCATAAAAAATGTATTTTTTCCATTCTGGGAATTCTGGCAACCATGGAAATTCTCTTTCATCTTTTTCAGGTTCTTCAGTTTCTTTTCTTGAATTTCTTCTTCCTCTTTGAACTGGTTCTTGAATAGAATTCAATGATAAATTACTCATTTCCTTTTGAATTTCTAATTTAGGTGTTTCAACTGACGATAAGTCTTCTTTTTCAATTGTTACGTTCAAATCTATCGAAATTTTTTCTTGACTTCTTGGTGACATCAATTTTGGTGATTTTGAATCATCTGATTTTTTTGGTGAACTTCTTGATGATTGATCACTTGTAATTTTTGGAAGTGATGTAATTTTAACTTTATTTGATTTCAATTTAATCTTTTCTGCATTGTATTGTTTTTTTTCTTTTTTATTTTTCGGATTTTTTTCAATAATTTCTAAAATAGACATTTCCTTTGAAGCATTTCTCAAAAGATATTTTAATTTCAATTCTTCTGTATCAAGAACCCAAACATCATTCAAATTTTTTTTGCTATCTTTTCCTCCGATCAAATAAAAGTTTGAATTGAATATAAAACTTGTTGAATATTTCCTATTTGAAGGCTTTAACATTCTTGTATCAAATAATAAAATCTGTGATTTGTTTGTTTTTAAATCAATAATAAAACAATCTGAAAGTGTCTTTTTTGCATCAAATCCTTGATGTATTAATAAAAAACTATTTCCAATATTAGACATTGAATGACCTCCTCTAGGACATGGTATATTTCCTGTCAAAAAAATTTCTGTCCAAATATCAGTTGTTGAATCAAATATCCATAAATCTTGTAAAAAACACTTTTTCTCTTCTGCTAAACCTCCAAAAATAATCATGAAACGATCCAAATAGGTGCATGAAGAATGTGAATGTCTTTCTTTTGGTGATAATCCATTCCTCTCAACTGGGTTCCATTCATATGTTTCTAGATTAAATTTCCAACAATCACCTAAAATTCTCTTCTTCAGTTTGTTTGTTGAAATTCCTCCATAAATTATCATTTGATTTTTTATTACTGTGGCACTATGAAAATGTCTTTCAACTGGTGACTTATTTGAAAAGTGATTCATGATTTTCCATTCCCATACATCTTGTATAAAAATTAAATTTTTTTTTTTTTTTCAAACCTGTGTATAAAACCCACATTGTTGAAGTTGATTCCCAAACTTGTCCACCGAATATATATATATTGTTTAAGAAATTAATAGCTCTTTAAAATGAATAAGGTTAAAAGTTGATGTTGTTTCTTACGTATGTCCTTTTAGTGTTGGTGGTTTCTCTTCAGATAAAATTTCTTTTTTTGAAACTTTCCAAATTCCATGTTTTACCATTGATGGTGATTTTAATAATCTTTCTTGCTTTGGTTCAAGCAAATAAATACCTGTTGAAAAAAAATTACTGAATTAAATTTCGAACTATTATTTTCTTTCAATTCTGATTCACCTCCGAATACAACTATTGTTTTATCATTGATGACACATGAAACATGTTTACATCTGGGTGGTAATTCTTCTCCTATTGTTTTTTCTTGATCCCAGAATTCATTATTCAAGGCAGAAGAAAGTTTAACTTGAAGTCCATCTTTATATCCAAAGGAATCAAATTCATAAAACTCATCTTCCTGACAAGAATAAAATAATGCACCCTTTTTCATTTTTTTCTGTTGGCCAATCAGAGAAGACGGAAAAATAGAAGAAAAAAAATTATATATGTCTAAAAAAATTTGTTGCTTTCTTTATTATTTTTGAATAAATTCTCAAGGTTTTTTTTGATTGGTCAGAAGTCAGCTGGTAACGTTCAAAAAAACACGCTTTGACATGTCGTCAATTGTAGAACAATACCAAAGAAAATTTGATGGACCGGTGGAAGATCTTATTCTACCGAGTTTTGAAAGTTCTGATCAAGCCATTAAAGACGCTCTAAAAGAACGATACAAAGACAACAACATTTATACATACTTAGGCTCAACTCTTATCGCTGTAAATCCTTACTCAAACAAACCAAGAGATAATGGAAAGATATATTCAAATGAAGTTAAGAATCTCTTCCATAAACACAATCCTTATGAACTTTCACCTCATGTTTATTCTCTTGCTGAATCTGCTTATCGTACCATGAAACAAACAGGAAAACCACAAGTTGTTATTATTTCAGGTGAATCAGGTGCTGGAAAAACTGTGTCAGCCAGACTTGTTATGGAATACATTGCCGCTGTTTCAGTTTCTGGTGTCGCAACTGATCATATCAAGAGAGTTGTAAATAACACAAATCCTATTTTAGAAGCTTTTGGAAATGCTAAAACATTAAGAAACGATAATTCTTCAAGATTTGGAAAGCACACTGAATTATTTTTTAACTTCAAAGGTCAACTTGAAGGTGGTTATATCACAACTTCATTATTAGAAAAACAAAGAGTTATCACACAAAGAGCTGGAGAAAGAAACTATCATATTTTTTATCAATTATGTTTAGGTGCTGATGATGCTCTCAAATCAGGTTTAAATCTTGGAACTCCAAAACAATTTGCTTATTTAAATCAAACTGATCCAAACATCAAAGGTAAAAATAACACTTCTTTTTTAATATTAATTTTAGGTGTAAATGATAAATTAGAATTCAGACATACAACTGAATGTTTAGCTGAAGCTGGTATTTTAGTTACAGAACAAATGGAAATCTTTAGAGTTATTGCTGGTGTTTTACATTTAGGAAACTTGAGATTTGCTGAAAATAAAAAAGACAACACAGAAAGAGCTATTATTACAACTAGAGATGTTTTAAAAAATGTTGCTCTTGCTCTCAGTGTTGAAGAATCTGCTTTAGAAACAGCTCTTTTAAATAGAAGAATTAAAGTAGCTACTGGTTCATCAGAAGGAGAAGTTACAATTATGGCTCAAAATCCTGAACAAGCTGCTAAAAATAGAGATGCTTTAGCAAAAGACATTTATGAAAGACTTTTCAATTGGTTAATTAAAAGAGTAAAAAGAAAAATATACTAACATTTCAAAAAGATCAACGCAGCTGTCAAAAGACCTGATAATGCAAAATTTGCAATTGGAATTCTTGATATTTATGGATTTGAAATTTATCAAGGAAAAGGAAATACTTTAGAACAATTGAATATTAATTTTGTTAATGAAAAAATCCAACAATTAGTTTCAAAATGGTTACAAAAAGAACAAGAAGGTAAACCTGATATTTTTTTTATGTTTTTAGAATACATTGAAGAAGGTGTTACAGTTCCAGATTCATCACTTAAAGTTAAAAGTTCTACAGAATGTATCAAATTATTAGAAGGAAAACCAATTGGTGTTTATTCTTTACTTGATGAAGAAGCTTTACTTAGAGGTGGTGGAAATGATAAAAATTATATGAACAAATTAAATTCAAACTTTGATAAAGAAGCTTATAGAAATGTCTATGGAAAACCAGGTGGAAAATTCAAGTAATTGTTTTTTTTTTTTTAACATTTTCTTTTTTACAGATTTGAACCTATGATGTGGGCTTGTAGACATTTTGCAGGTAAAGTTGATTATAATGTTGAAGGATGGATTGATAAAAATAATGATACTGTTTATGAAGATTTAATTAAATGTATTCAATCTACAGATAGTGATTTAGTTCAAGCTTTATATCCAAAAAATGAAAAAATTGTTGATTCTGGAAAATTACAAAAAACAACTTCAAAACAATTTCAAACAGATGTAGCTCAATTAGTTGGAAAATTAAAAGGAAGAGAACAACATTATATTCGTTGTATTAAACCAAATCGTAACTTGAACCACTTTTTTAACGTATTTTAGACGAAAAGAAACCTGAATCATTTAAAGACGATGTTGTTTTAGATCAAGTGAAATATCTTGGACTTGATGAAAATGTTCGTATCAGAAAAGCTGGTTACTTTTTTAAAATGCCTTATGAAAAATTTGTTGATAGATATAAATTATGCTCAAAACAAACATGGCCAATATGCAAAGGAACTGATAGAGAAGGAACTGAATTGATCCTCAAAGATATGGGTCTTTACAAACATGCTGCTTTTGGAAAAACAAAAGTATTCTTAAAAGCACCATTTCATGTTTCAGAATTAGATGAAAAAATAGAATCACGTCGTGCTGATATGGCTTCACTTATTCAAAATAAGTACAAAAAATATAAACAAAAAAAATTACTTGCTGAAAATAAAAATCTCTCCATGGCTCTATCAGTAAAAAAAAAAAAAAAAAAAAAATTAACTTTTAAAAGATGACTTATAATGATACAGGGCCTTATACTTTCAAACAAAATGTTTATCAAATTACACAAACTGGAGAAAGAAAGAAACAATTATTAGTTGTTACACCAAAAGGAACTTATCTTTTAGATCCAAAAAGTTATACTGTGAAAAAAAGACTTCAATATGCAAGAATGAAACAACTTTTCTGTTCAAATTTAAATGATGGAGTTTTTGGTGTTGAAATGGATAAGGATGTTGATGTAATCTTAGAAGCTGATAATAAACATGAAGTCATGCAAGCAATTAGGTATGATTTTTTGTTTTTTTTTTTTGACATTCTTTCAGAGATCATTATATGGGTTTAACAAAACAAAGTTTACATAAAGAAATTGGAGAAAACTTCAAATATCAGATGAAAAGAGGTGTTCATCAACAACTTAAATATAGAAAGAATCATGGAGCAAAGACAACACTTATTGAATATACTCCTGAAGGCTTAAACGTTTCTATCAAACCAAGTGATGATATCTTTGAAGGACTCAAAATTAGAAGAAGAAACTCTTTCAACAAAGGTAATATTTTAATTTTTTTTTTAATTTTGAAGTATTTTATGGTGATTATCTTCATTTACAAAAGACACTTATCATGGATCAACAAAGAGAAAAATATGGTGACAAAGATGTTCACTTTTCTTCACAAGTTTCAAAATATAACAAAAAGTATAAACAACAAGAAAGAATTCTTATGGTCACTGATAAAGCTTTATATTCAATGGAACCAAATGGTTATATGGTTAATCGTAGAGTACCTTTATTCCATGTTAGAAGTATTTCTGTCAGTCCATTCACAGATGGTTTCTTTATTATCCAAATTGAAGAAGATGATGGAGATTATGTATTTGAAAGTAACAAAAAAACAGAAATCTTAAAAGTTATTGCTGAACAATACTCAAATAGCACAAGAAGAACTTTAAAATTCATCGTAAAACCTGAAATTTATTGGAGTCATAAAGGAAAAGAAGATGAAATTAGATTTCAAGAAGATCCAACAGTTTCTGAAACTTACTTAAAAGCAGCAAGTTCTGGAGCGGATGTTTATGTGAAACCTGAAGATACAATGAACACTGCATTATCATCTGAACTTATTCAAGATTTATATTCCGGACAAAAATTAAGAAGAAGAGATTCATTAGTGCGTTGGTATCTTGGTGATTATTTACATTTACAAAATTCAAAAGTTATGCAAAAACTTTCAAAACAATACAAAGACCAACGTATTCTTTATTCTGGTATTGTAGCTAAAGTCAACAAACGTTATACTGTCCAAAACAGAAAAATGATCATCACTGAAAAAGCAATCTATAACATGGATGATTCTGGTTATCATATTAATAGACGTATTCCAATTGAAAAATTAGAAAGTGCTCATGTAAGTCAAATGAGAGATGGATTCTTTATTTTAAGAGTACCTGATGAATATGATTATTTCCATACAAGTGCTCAAAAAACTGAAATTCTTAAAGTACTTTGTGATCAATATAAAAAAATTACAGGAAGACAATTACCAGTTCATGTTGATAACAAAATTGTTTATACACCAACTAAGAAAACAGTCAATAGAGGTGTTAGAACAGTTGAATTTAAAGAAGATCCAGAAGTCAATGTACCAACAATTTATCCAACCAAAACTGGTGTCAAAATTAAAATCAATAATGATGAACAAATTATTGACGCAAATAGTGCGGATGCTGGTTTAATTGATAAACCAAATTCTGTTTATTCTGGAAGAAAATACAGAAGAAAAAATTCAATTGGACGTGATTATATTGGTGATTATCTTCGTTTAGAAAATTCTGCTCAAATCAAAGGTTTGTTCAAAAAGAATGGTGATAATCAATTATTATTTTCAGCTGAAGTAGCAAAAATTAACAACAAATACAAAGGACAAACAAGAATCCTTCTTATTACTGATCAAAATGTTTATAATATTGATCCAAATCAATTTAAAGTTAAACGTAGAATTAAAATGGATGAAATTGATGGTATTTCTGTATCTTCATTAACAGATGGTCATTTCTGCTTACACATGCCAAACTCTTATGACTATCTTTTTGAATCTGACAAAAAAACAGAAATTCTTGACACATTATCATCAGCATTTAAGAATAGAGATAAGAATTTAAAAGTCAATGTTGGTGACAAATTTGAATATTCACCTAAAGGTTCTGATGCTACTCAAGTAAACTTTGTGTTGGATGACAACACTTCAGATACATTCCTTGAATCTAATAGTGGTGGATTAGTTGTTCATGTTCAACATGAAGAACCAAGTGTCATCTTAGAAGCTGCATTTGTTCATGTTAAAGATCAACCAAAACCAATTGAAGTTAAATCAAATCCAATTCTCATCAAATTAAGAAAAAGATGGAAATACAAACTTGAAATTCGTTTCTATGTAAATGATCATTTAGAAGGATGTATGTTCAGAGAAACAATTGACACAGTATCATCAAGAGAAGAACATGTTTCAAAGGTTGGTGTTTTAGAAGCAAGAGATGAACGTTATGTTATTACTTTACCAGAAAGAACTGTTTTGTTCTCAATTCTCAGTAAAACTCGTGTCAAAGCTAAATTAGTTGATCCTCAAGGAAAATTATTGTTAGCTGTTAGATTTATTTATGATGTCAGATAAATAAATTTTCAGAGTTTTCTCTTTTATTTTTGTTTTTATTCATCTGTCAATAGAAATGATTGGATAATTTTTTTTAATCCAATCATTTTGTATTTTAACAGTACATGTCAGAATTAGAGAAGGAAATTCAAAAGAAAAGCAGTGCTTCCTTCTCAAAAAAGTTTTTACAAATATTTACAAGAAAAAATTCGACAGATAACCAAAATACACCTGAATCTCCAACAAAACGGAAACCAAGAAGATCTATATTTCAATTGAAAAAGAAATCCAGTCCTGGTTTGGTTTTGGATGATGCAGCAATAAAAAAGGAGGAGTAATTTCTTTTTTAAAAAGTAACTTTTTAATTTAGACCTGATGATGAAAATGCTGGTTTGAAAAAAATAGCAGACGCTTTTTTAGCAAAAGCTGATACAAATGGTGATGGTATGATTGAATTTGATGAATTTGTTGAAGTTATGGTTGATTTTATGGGCAGTAATGAACAAATTCAATTTTTTTGGAGAAAATTATTAAATGGAGCGGACTTGGACGCAAAAGTTTTATTTTTGAAATTATTTAACTTTTTAGATTGATTCAAAGGAATTCTTAGAATTACTTTTACATCCAAAATACTCAACTCCAAAACAAGAAGGTAACAAATAAACAAAATATTTAATTTCTTCAAAAGCGACATGGTGGTTTCAATCATTTGATGCAGACAAAAGTGGAGAACTGGATAAAGACGAAATCTCACAAATGTCAACTTTTATTGATTGGTTACCTGAATTTTCATCACCAGAACAACTTCACGAATTCTTCAGTTTAAAGGAAGATGGCACAATTGGATTGGATGATTTTGTAAAAATCTACGAAGAGCAGAACAAAGCAATACAAGAGCAAATTGAAAAAAATAAAAAAATGGGGACAGTAGAAAAAAGTGGTTGGAGTATCATGAAACAAACAGCAAATTCAACGTCGAAATTTGTAAATTTAATTTCAAAAGATGAATCAGAAACAAATCCAAGTATTATTATTGAAAAATGGAATAAAACTAGAAGCACTGAAACGTTAGAGTTAATTTTAAACAATTTAGAAAATTTACCAGCTGAATGGACAGCTAAGTTTATTCAAAATCAAGGAATTCACTGTATTGCTGATGCTATTTCAGTTTCAAATGTACTTTGTGCAAGACAAAATGATGATGATTTAAAAAAATTACATTTTGTTACAAAAATTATTCATCATTTATTACAAACAAGTGTAAGAAAGAAATTAACAAAAATTAAAATGTTTGAAAGTCTGGTATTAAAATAATTCCTGGAGACAGTGAATTAATTGAACTATTTTGTTTATTAGTGTCAATTAAAACACCTTCACTTCAATTAATTGTTCTTTGTTTATCAATTATTTGTTCGAGCAATTCAAAAGGATATCAAAATGTTTATCAAGCATTTGAATATTTACAAACAGTCAAAAGAGAAAAAAATAGATTTGAATATTTGATGAATCATTTGAAAGATAAAAATACAGATCAAAATACCCAAACAAATGTTATTTTATTAATCAATGAATTGATTGTTGGATCTGAAGATGAAGAACAATACAAAATTCAAGTTGATTTTAATCATTTGAATTTATTACAAATATGTGATGTAACTAACTAAAAAATTGAATTTTTTTTTTTTAGAAACTTTCAGAAACTTCTCAACTTGAGTATTTGGATAATCAAATTGATATTCTTCGTGAATTGATGAAATATGAAGATCAAGAAATTGATCCTATAGAAGTTAATTTTAAAGAAATTAATAAACTTTTAACGGAAGAGGATTCAAGAACAAAATTTTTGAAAATTCTTGAAATTTTTCAAGAGATTTCAAAACATGAAAGTAAAATTAAAAATTGGGAAGATATTGAAAAAGTGAATGTTACTGCTTCGAAAAATATTTTATCTGGAAAAGTAGTCCCAGATATTTTCCAACTTGAAACAGAATTCAAAAAGAGGGCATTCAATTTTGATATTGAATTGAAAAAGAAATCGGATGAAATTGAGAATATCAAAAAAAAATTTGATGAATTGGAGTTGGAAAAAAAGGTAAATTCAAGTTAATTCTGAATTCAATAGAAAAAAGAAGATGAAATATTAAAAAAAGAAGCAGAATTTAAAAAAGAATTAGAGGCTGCAAAAAAAGATAAATTGGAATCAAAAATTGAAAAACTTTCAGAAATTAAACCGACTGGAGGACCACCAATGAATGTTCCAACAGGAGGACCATCAGGACCACCTCCAATGAAGCCATCAGGAGGACCACCAATGGTCGCCCCAACTGGAGGACCACCAATGAATGTTCCAACAGGAGGACCACCACCAATGGGTCCTACAGGAGGACCTCCTGGACCACCACCAATGGGAGGTCCTTCAGGAGGACCACCAGGACCACCGCCAATGGGACCTTCAGGAGGACCACCGATGGGAGGACCTCCTGGACCACCACCAATGGGAGGCCCTTCAGGAGGACCGCCTGGTATGGGACCTCCTGGTATGGGAGGTTTTGGTGCACAAAAATCAAATTTACCAGCAATCCCTCTTTCTCCAATCAAAGAAAACGTCAAAGGATTTTTCTTCACCAAAGTAGAAAAAAGATTCATGGACACATCACTTTTCATTGAAGGTGGAATCGCAAAAACTTCGATTGAACATCAAAAAAAATTTGATTTGGATGAAGTGAAGTCATTATTTGGAAAGGTTGAAAAAAAAGTTGAAGAAAAGAAATCAACTGAGCCTGAAAAACCTGTCATTCCAATGGCAAATATTTTAGAACCAAAAGTAAATCAAAACATTTGTAAGAACTATATCATTTCTCACATCAATTAGCTCTTGCAATTGGATCACTTAAAAGAAAAGGAATTACATCTCATCAAGCAATCAAAAATCTATTCTTGGAAGTTAGTCCTGATGTTGATCAAGAAATTTTATCAGGATTAAGAAATGTCATTCCAACGGAAGAAGATGCTCAAAAAATCAAAGAATACAAAGGAGAAGATCAATTAACAGAAGCAGAAGAATATTTTAAATTTATTCAAGTTATTCCTTCATTATCTGAAAGATTAGATTCTTGGAATACAATGGTATTCTTTCACGATGATTTTTCAAAAATTAAACCAAAATATGATTCTGTGATTCGAACATGCCAAGATTTGAAATCAAATGAAAATTTCAAAGTTATTTTATCATTAGTTTTGGCTTTAGGAAATCTGTTAAGTGGAAAAACTAATGCCAAAATAATGTATGCTTTCAAATTAAAAACATTAAAAACTTTAATGGGAACAAAGACAAATGGTGGTCTATCTTGCATTCGATATATTTTGTCAATGGCTGCAATTGTCAAACCAGATTTTGATAAAATGTTCACAGATTTAAAGACTATTGAAGAGTCTTCCAAGGTAGATTTTGATCAATTAGATAAAGAAATTGAAGAGATAGAAAAGAATTTAGTGGTTGTGAATAAACAAATTCAATTGGCTGAAAAAAAGAATATTGAGAATGACAAACTTCCTTCTGTGATGAAAAAATTTGTGGAAAATGCTGAAACTGCTATGAAAATGATTAAAGAATCAAAACATAAAATGATTTCCTCCATTGAAGAATTATCAAAGGCATTTGGTGAAGATCCCAAAAAAATTAAAGAATCTCCTTCTGAATATTTTCAAGAAATTGATGAAATATTTAAAACACTGAAAGAAGCACATTTGGCAAATTTAGCTAAAATTGAAAAAGAAGCTAAACGATTGAAAAAAGAAGAAGAAAAAAAAGAGAAGGAATTAAAAAGAGCAGAATCAAAAAATATGTCAACAAAAAAGTCTGTTAGAAAAATGAATGATGGAGAAGATGGAGGTGAAGACGGAAAATTCAATGAAGATGATTTGAGATCTGGTAATGCTTTAAGAAGAAAAATGAAAAAGAAAAAAGAAACAAAAGAAAAAAAGAAAAGGGTAATTGAAGATTTATTGTAATTTTTTACAATAAAACTTTTTTCCGCTATCTTAAAACTGACTTTTCTGTTCATTCTGATTAATCAAGGTTTCTTTCGGGATAGGACCGTTGCCAGCAGTACTGGCAGTTTTTGGATTTCCAATAAAATTTTGTATATTCATCAGAAATATATTTCTTGCTCCATTATAATCTCTTGGAAGAGAAAAATTACAATATTTACAATTGAAATAATCTTTTTTTCCAAGTT